>PVKZ01004295.1:39812-89607 GCA_004027375.1 Macroglossus sobrinus
TTTTTTTTTTTTTTTTTTTTTTTTTTTTTTTTTTTTTTTTTTTTTTTTTTTTTTTTTTTTTTTTTTTTTTTTTTTTTTTTTTTTTTTTTTTTTTTTTTTTTTTTTTTTTTTTTTTTTTTTTTTTTTTTTTTTTTTTTTTTTTTTTTTTTTTTTTTTTTTTTTTTTTTTTTTTTTTTTTTTTTTTTTTTTTTTTTTGCCAAGCCCTTCTGTCCTGCATAGTTTCTTTTGAGAAATCAGCTGCCAGTCTTATGGCTGTTCCCTTATGAGTAACTATCTGTTTTTTCTCTTACTACTTTCAATATTCTTTCTTTGTTTTTAAACGTTGGCATTTTAATTATAATGTGTCTTGGCATGGGCTTTTTGGATCCCTGATTTTTGTAATTCTCTGAGCTTCCTGGGGTTTTATGTCAATTTCTTTCACCAGATTAGGAAAAAATCACCATCATTATTTTCTCAAGCAACTATTCAATGTCTTGATTTTCTTCAGTTACAATAATAAGATGGATATTTGTACCCTCCATAGTGCCTCATATGCTCCTTAAATTATTTTTAAAGTCTTGGCATCTTATCTCTTGCGGTTCTGATTGTGTTTCCTTGGCTTTCCTATTTTCTAGATAATGTATTTGATCCTTTTCTTTATTTATTTTGTTTATTCCATTTAGTATATTTCTCATCTCAGATAATGTGTTCTTCCTTTCAGACTGGTTCCCTTTTATAATTTCTATTTCCATTTTTATGTTTTTTATCTCTTTGTTGAAGTTCTCTGTGCTTCCCAAAAGTTCATTGAGCATATTTCTAACCAGAGTTTTGAACTCTGCATCTTTTATATTCCTTAACTCCATCCATTATATCTGGACTTCTGTTCTCATCTCTCATATGGTTCATCTTGTCTTCCTCTTTTGGCTACTTTTCTGTGTATGTTTCTATGTACTGAGCATAGCTTCTAAGTCTCCCGGTCTTAGTAGTGTGAATTTGTGAAGCAGGTGTCCAGTGGCTTATATACACTTGACTGTTTCTCATATCATGCAAGTGAGCAGGGCAACACAAGCTAAAATTGGCAGTTAGCGTATAAACTCATTGTTACATTGTCACAAATTTCATGATTAATAGGAGGCAGTTAAGGGTTCCGGGAACTAGGCCTTTTTGTTTTAGTTAAACATTTCTAAAGTATAAACTTCCTTTGTTTAGTTTTTAGATTTTTTTTTTTTAATTAACTCTTACCTTATCATATTTCAGCAAGCTGTCATACAAGGAGCACGAGACTTGCTGAGGATATACCCGGATATGGCTTGGGTGAGGTTGTGAGTTTGGTACACAGGTTTTTAGAAAATCCTCTGGGAGCAGCACCTCTGTTATCCAGTTTGATGATGTCATGGTTATGGCAGTGCTATGTCCCATGCACTGATATGGGGGAGGGTTCATAAGGGAACAGTAGATCCCCTCGGCAATTCTGTATCATGGAAGTTTCTCCTAGGCCATCACTCCAACAATGTTTTCTTGTAAGTCCTTGCTGTCCCCTGCATACAGACAAATCAGCACTGGTGCTCAGAGCAAGCAGGTCCATCACTGCCAAAATTTGCTCACAGATGCAGCCCCTTTAAGAGGCTTCTGCCTCCATCTCACTTGGCTGCTAGAGAACAGGTAGCCCCACGTCCTTACTCTGTCCTAAAATTCTGCTGTTGCAAAGTGATTTCTAGGATCTCTACCTAATTGTACAGCTTATTCATCCCAGGCAAATTTTCCTTGCTGCTGCTCCTTGTTTCCATCGTAATTTTGATTTGGTCGCCAGAGGAATGAACTGAGCCTCTATCATCTACGCTACTTTTTTCTCCAACCAATTTATACTTTTAGCCTTTACATTTGTGTGTCATCCATTTTGTGTATCTTTGTGTTATTTTAGTGAGGGGACTGCCTTCATCATTTTGCATATAAATATTCAACATGCACATCACCATTTGTTGAAAAGATAGTTCTTTTTAAGTTGAACATCTTAACACCTCTGTCAAAATCTTTTTTAATAGTGTTTATTGCTAGACCTGAAATCTACCTGTTTGCTCTACATGGATCAATACTTATGCTAGTACCACACAGGCTTAATTATAATACTATTGAAGAAAGATTTGATATAAGTGATTGTGAGTCATGACATATTGTTTTTCTTTATAAAGATTACATTGCACGTGCAGTTTGATTTAAATACATATATCTAATTTGAGATAAGCTTGTCAATTTTTCTAAAAAATCTTTTGGTAATTTAAAAAACTGCATTAAACTTGTAGGTTATTTTGTGATATATTTTGATCTTACCAATATTGACATTAATATTAAACATTTAATTACTTAAATTAATTCAAATGTTTTTTAAATTTATTTTGTGATTTTAAAAGAACTGTCAGTGTAGTAGAATAGAATAGCTTAAATTTCTAAATGTTTCTTAATTTGATTCTATCTTCAGATCATTTATTGTTACTATTCACTAATATAATTCATTCTTATATTTTGATTTCATATCCTGTGACCTTTTTAACTTATTCTAGTAATTTTTTTGTGAATTCCTCACAAAATATTTTATATAGGATTATGTCATCTGTGACAGAGGACAGTCATATTTCTTTTCCATCAGGGATTTGGTTGATTGTTTTTTAACATACACAAAAGTTGTAACTGTGAAATAATTCCAAATGGTCATGGTGCATAATAACTTTTCTCATTTTTCTCTGGTTTTGCTTTGCTAGTATTTTATGAGAATTTGTGTGTCTATATTCAGGAGAGATTATGATCTGACATTTTATTTACTCATATTGTTTCTGATATTCAAATCATGGTAATACGATCCTCATCAAATAATTGAGGAAATTCCAACTTCTATTTTCGACAGATTTTGGGATGATTTTGTGTTAATTATTCATCATAAATGTTAGGTAGAATTGACCAGTTAAGGCATTCAGCCCTGAGCTTTTATTTGTGGATAGATTTTAAATTAATTTAAAGAATTTTCTTGTTCTAAATAAGTCTTCTCCCACATTCTTTTTTCCAAAGGAGATCACATTATGTATTGATATTTCTTTGAGTATAACTAAATAATTTTTACATATCAAGATATATATTTTTAATGTGTACCAGTTCATGTTTTATATATTCCAGGCAGTCAACATGAAATAAGTAAAAAAAATAATAATGCATAAGAATGAGGCTATGGAAGAATTATTTTATAGTCTAAGGTTACTAGGATGAAAACTATGGCTATGAATTATGCTGCAACAAATACTCATATTTATGGGTAGATAAAATAGATACCAAATATAAAATAAAATTTTGAAGACAGCCCTATAAACTAGAATTTCATCAAACTAGCAGATGTAGCCTCTATTCTTATTGTTACAATGTAACAATTTTAAATGTAAAAAGAACAAATACAAAATAACATTGTAAATGAAGAATGATATAAAAATTTGGCAAATAGTAACACTAACCCTATCTTAACCCTAACCTTTATCCTAACCCTAAACCTGTATCTAACCCTAATATTAACACTAATTCTACCTTAACACGAAACTTATACCCTAACCATAACCCTAACACTAACACTAACCCTAACCCAACCTGAGTTTTTAAAAGGCATTTTATTTATATTTAATGTTGTTTACACTGGGATTATATTTTTGATACTTGTTCTTACATATTCACTATACTGGCTTTAGTGTGAGATTTAGCCAGTTATGCTATCAACTATATGTGTAATCATGAGCAAATTACTAATCTCTCTCTGCCTCCATTTCTTTGCCTACAAAATAATAATAAAATTTATTTAATGAAATGTTGTCATACAATAATGTATATATTTACATAATACTTAGACAACTGTAAGTGTTCAATATATTAGCTTGCAGCATCAGCAATAACATCATACAAATAATGCAAATGGACTTTTTGGTTGAAAGAGCACTGGACTGTTAATTGATCTGAGAGTGAGCTGGCCACAGTCATTGACTATAACAGATTTAATGGTATGATAGTGGCAGAATTCCAGCTGTAGTTAAGGATAGTTATGAAGTGAAAAATTGGAGGCAATGATTGTAGCAATGTTTTCTGAGGAACATAATTGTGCAAAATACATATAAAAATTGTGAAGATAGTGTCAGAAGTTGGGATAGAGTACAAGAAAAATTGTTTTGTTTTAATGAGAGAAAGGTAGATGTCTAAAAGACTGCAGAGGAAAAGGTCGGAAATACAGAGATAGAGCTGATAAAGCATTAAACATTGAAAATATGGTAGAGATTCAGAAGAAGGCATAAGATCTTCAGAACAGAAGAATCAGTTTGTTCCTCTGAGATTTGAAGAAAGAAAATAATTATAGATCTAGATACTTTTATACTTATAGGCTGAGAAGTTGAGATATTTCACCCAGATATCATCAATTTTTATGTGAATTGCAACTTTCCTGGAGGAGACTGAAAAAATATATGATTTGAAGAAAAAGGTGAACTTTTGAAGCAAGAACAAAGACCATAATTTTTCAAATAACTAAAAGCACAGTTGCATTCAGAGAACAGGAACTTAATGTAGCATTGATCTGCCTGATTATTGTAATTTCTTTTGTTAGTCTTCTGTCACTCAAGATTAGGTTGGTAGTTAAATTAATTCCAAATGATAAAGTTCCAGTTGTGGAAGAAGAAAAAAAGTGAGCACAAGGTGACTGTGAAATCTTTGATGAGAGGGAAGGGATATAAGCCCTGAAGTAGTGAGAAAAGAGATTTTTTGGAACTAAAAATTCACTGTTATTATAGAGGTGGTCTTAACTGAATAAGAAAGTATGAGAAGTTGTGGTCAGAAATTTATACATTAAATAAAGTTTATAATTCCAGAGCTGGAATGTTCTCTTAGAAACAATATCTCCAATAATAATAATAATAAAGACTAGAGTGTAATTATAGAATTGAAATGATGCAATCAATTAGTTCAAAGATTGAAGGTTTTTCATGCCTAGAAATTTGAAATGAATTATTGGATGTGTCATCTACATAAACATTGAAATTCATACAGAATGAAAGTGAAGTTAAAAATGTAGATGAAGAGATCAATACCTACAACTTCATTGCATTCAGCAACAAGAAAGGGTAAAATGTATACTACCTATGGATTTTGAGCAAGAGAGCAGTTGTGCATGGTTGATTCAAAAGTGAATAGGTAGCTCTAAGAAGAACAGGAAAAGAAAAGAAAAAACTACATATACATGAGAACAAAGTACATGCATCTTGAGCTGAATATGAAAAACTGAGATTGATGCATTATATTAAGGAAGTTACAATCTTATGATATGTCTGAAGTAATAAGAGTTTCTCTAAGTTTTGTGGTTACAATTGCATATTCGTTGGTAAATGTTTAGGTGGAAAATGTTATTTTTAATGTTATAATAAAAATTTATATAATGAGGACATTATACTGTACTTGACTTATAATATCTTAAAATAATATTTGTTGATCAATATTCTCATTTTATAAGGAAATCTGAAACTCTAAGTAACTTTTTAGAAATTATATCTGAGTTTTGAGTCCACCTCTTTTTAAAACACAATACAAAAAGCAAAAAAGTAAAATAAAAATTAATAAGAGTATGAAACAATTAGATACAATGCACTCAGTGCTTAAACTCCCTTACTTTGTTCACATCTTGAACCAGATTTAAAATTATATTCTTCATTTTGTTGTCAGTATTTTTTGTGACTTGATATGTATTTAATGAATCATATTTTGTAACTGATATATAAAAAGAACATTATTACCTGTGCATGATTGTACTATACACATCCACCATTTTTTAGTCAGATCTTATATACAAGTTTCAGACTTAAATACATTGGTAGTTAAAAATTTAATAGAATAAGCATTAAACTTGAAAATATTAAAAGTATAGTACCTATTGGAATTTTTCTCATTCACTGTTTATCTTACTAGCATTCCACTACATATATTTGGGAGAGAGCAGGGAGATTTAAAGGAATGCTAATGATTCTGTTAGTCATACTCAGTAACTGTTTTCTGAAATGAGAACTTTGAGATTTCAAAGAGGATCAAGGCTCTTCAAAGAAATAAAAATTTTAAGTGCAGTCATTACTAACAACAAGTACAGTTTTGTATTTCTGGAAAGAATTACAATAAACATGTGTTTTTAAAAATCCTATATCTCATTTTTGACGACTTGCTCCCAATGTGCTGTACAGAATTATAAAAGAAAAGAGATAACACTGAGTTTTAATTATTCATTCCATATCCAAACTTTTGCATTAAACGATTTCTGTTTCATAAAGTGTATATTTAAAAGAGCACCTTAATCCATTCAAAAAACATATGGCTATTTTGTGGTTACTATAGTTAGCAATACTATAAAATGAAATTACTCATGTATTGAAATTGTAAGTTAATAACTAAGAACTGTGTAAAGAAGCTTAATGTTCCAAGCAATCACATTGATTCCACTGTAACCACCTTTTCTTTCTAAATGCGATTGTGTTGTGTTATCAGGTCTATTTTAAAATAAAAAAGTTTAGAATCTCACAACACAAAATTGAAGAAAAGAAGTTAGAAAACAGAACAGATATTATGCATAAAAATATGCATAACTAATCTATAGTATTAGAAATTAGGGTAGTGGTTTCCTTGGGGAGATAAGTATGACTAGAAGAGAATGAAAGACATTAAAAGATTTTGGTAATGTATTTCTTGATGAAGATGCTGGTCTCATGGATGTGTATATTTAAAAAAAAATTGCTAAGCTGCTCACTTAAGATTTTTGCATTTTTTGGTATGTGTTTGTTGTACCTCAATAAATTTTCCATTACCAATAAAAAGTTTATATTAGGCAAAATGTCCATGTTAATCATGTTAAAGGATAATATTGGAACAAAACTTAGGGTGAGTTGGCATTAATCCCATATTTGCTCATAGTATATACAAGAAATGTCTTTGATGACTCCAAATTCTGATTTTAACTTCAGTTGGAAATGAGCCTTTTTATTTCTTATGCTATGCTTTGTTTAATGAATAAAAACTCTGAAGTTCAAACTTAAAAAGAAAACCCTTGATAATTATTTTTTCTTTGTTCTTTTTTTGCTCTTGAAGTAATAATGTGACCTAATGTTGAAATCTAATTATCATTCCTCTAATGCCAAAACTATATTCTGTCATTATGTAAACCACCAGATCATCCAAAGAGATGAGCTAGTGATAGTCAAAGATTGTCCTATTCTAAAGCTGAGAATTTTAAATTCTTAGAAAAATCAAGGAATGTTTTATCCTGAAGTGAAATATCTGTGTTTTTTTTTTAAGTGACCTTGTCTAACAGGTTAAGCACATATGTCAAATCTGAAGCTAGAGTGTCAGGCCCATGCTGCATCTTAATACACATTTATATTATTTATTACTATTGCCATTATTATATCACAACTTTACCACTTACTATGTAGCCTTTTGCTATTTAAATTAATTAAAAATAAATTAAGTTATCATTTCAGTTTCTTATACACATTAGCCTCATTTCAAGTGTTCAATTGTCATATGTACCTAGTGTCTACTATATTGAACAAAACATAGAAGATTTCCATCATTGCAGAAAGTTCTATTAGACAGCATTAATACACACACACACACACACACACACACACACACACACACATTCCTCTGAGAATTTGTATTGTATTAAAAATGTTTATTTTATAGAACTTTTAGTATTGTAATGACAAAACATAAATGTTTGATATATGACATTTTATGATAATATTACCAGTTAAAGTAAGAATATTCAGATATGAAAATAGTAATAAAAACATAAAATTCAAACACCTGGTTTCACAAATAGGGTGTGCATAGCTTTATATTAATTCACTAAGATTAAGTCTGCTTCTAAGTAGTTCACTATGAAATACTTCTTAAATGGGCATTCTGAAAAATTTCCCTGAAGTAGAAGCCTTAAAGCCAGCCTAATATATTATGCTCACAGCTTTATTAAACACATGCACACTCATTGATATACAACATATAATAAATAAATATTTACTTTTAAAAATTCTAAATATTAAGAAACCTTAACATGTAAGTCATAAGCACATGGCACCAGGAATAAATATGGTTAATCAGAATGCAAGGTAATGTAAAATGAAGTTGGATTAGTATTCTAACCTTCTCATTATAACATGGCATTAACTAATTAGAATATCTTTATGCATCTCTGAGATTACTGGTTAAAAGCTCTGAACTTCGATTTGTCTTATTGTCGTTTGAGGGATCAGTGTGTTTATTTCATTCTTTTTTTCCTTTAGGAAATAGGTTCACTAAAACACACATAACACACACACACACACAATGTCATACTATGCTTATATGCAAAGCAATGGTTAGGCAAACAATCCCACCCTTAAACCAACTTGGACCAAGCCTGGTGATGAGTCCATTTGACCTGCCAGTTAAAACACATGATACATGGACTGGACTCTGTTAGTGTTTATGCCCTTTAATTCAGAGATCAGTGGTTATTATCATTCTAATGACAACCATTCAACATAAATTGGACATAAAGCCTATAAATCTATGTAATATCCAGAAAGAAATTGACTTTTTGTATTATTACTACACAGAGAACAACACTCTTACAAACAGAAATAAATCCTTTACTGAAAGTTTTTCTTCTTTCTGACTATTTATGTCCTGTTTTCCATCCTCCTATGTCACTTGCAATTATAGTGCCATGGCATACAGACTCAAAAGACCTCCAATTAAAGAGGAAAAAGGAAGATTTGTGGTGGAAACATATACAGAGCTTACCGTTATTCTCTTCCAGATTCTGAGAAATTCCACTTAAAAGTTCAAGTCATTATAACCTACGACTATGGAAAGGGACTAAGTGGCAAAGCTGATGTACTTGTAAGTAGATAAAACTTCAGATAAGGGGATATATAAAATATTAGTCAGGGGTTAGTGTTTCTAACACATAGAACATTTAAACTATTTCGATATCAGTTTTCTATAATGTGATTAATTTGAAATCAGGTTGTCAATAGCTATAGTTTAGTATATAAAATATATAGCTTTGTGTTTTTTTTTTGTCATTTGGGAAATATAGCACATATTTTTATATATGATTGTGACAGCAATGTCATAAGCATTAGATTTCTATTTTGTCTGTGGATCCCATTTTTAATATAAAGTTGCCCAAAGCTACTTAAAATTATAATATGCTTTATAGAGGTGTACTGTAGAAGTTAAAGGTTTTCTATTACTGTTTAAAGTATCTTTAAGACTTGTGTAATTCAGAAAACAAGGACATGTTTTGAACCAAGTTTATGTCCCAATGGATGATTTATTTCTTGTTTCAACAACATCACTGTTGATGATTTTGATGACCCTTGACTGTTATATTTGGCTTCAGTCAGTAACATCACCTTTCTAGCCTGCTTTTTCTCACACTACACAAGCTCGGTAGCAGATTATTCACAATGTTGGTTTAATATTAACACTTATTCAAAATATTCAATACCAGTGCATCTATCCTATGAAATGTCTAACATAATTTGGACTTCTCTCAGATTTAATTCATCAGAAGTTTTATTTATTATTGGAACTATTTATCACTTAAGACAGAAGAAAGTGTAAATTTTTTTGCCTGTTACATCTTATTAAATATTTATCTTTCACAGTTTTCTTCATTTAGTTCTTTGGACATGTTTAACATTTGTATGTATGAATATCAGTGACCAAATATTATTCTTTTTAGATAATGGTAAAGACCAATCACCATGATTATGATTAGTATGAAGGACAGAACTATCTCATGTATAACAGTAAAGCTGCATAGAATAAACAAAGGTTTGTCTAGGAACTCTGGGACTAGTGGAGAGTGCACACCCTTTTCCTCTGGTCTGGACTGGGCTGAGGCTGGGGAAAAGATGGTGTAACTCAGGATAGGGAGCCATTGCAATGTGTGGTATTAATAGAGTCTCTGCTGAAGGCAGGAAGACTGAACACTCATTTGAAGTTCAGGACACACAATCATAACTTTGGCTGTTGAATTCAGCCTTCTGCTCATGGTGCCATCTTGGCGGTTATCACTTGCTTCTGGCCTTCATTGCCAGCAGGGATGAAGAAACCAAGTCAGGGAAGAACCCGATAAAGAGTTCCCCCAGTAGATGGCCAGGTGCCCTCTTTCATCCTAGAGGTCAGACTGGCAAATGGCCTGGCTTTGGAGGGTCTGGTAGTCACTGGCCTGCCCCAACCTGGGAAATCAGCACCTACCCATCCACTGGGGCAACTGCGGGATAGCTAGCCTTTCAGGTTCCAGTTCCATTCCTGCCCTGACTGTCCGGTTCACCAATATCCATGCTTTAGCTCAAGGGACCAGGAACCACTCTTTTAGTCTGGCACCTTCCCCTGTGGAGGTTTGTTTTCTCCCTGGACCTGACTTCACTTGGCTCTTCTGCCATCTCTAAGTGTCAAAGCCCAAGGCAGGCAAAAGACCATAGAAGAGGCTTTGGCCGGGCAGTGGCCAGCTGATATCAACTCAGCCTCCCTGGGCCTTCAGACTGGCTCAGATGAGTTGCCTAATTAACATTCCTAGAAGGAAGGATTAGCTCTCAATACATCACAGCTGTTATGCATGCACTTGATTCCTGCCATATCATGGGCTCTCCTTACCCCTAGCCTTTTGCTGTCTAACCATCACTCTAAAGTCATATTTTTATTTCTCTGACTTTCTCATTTTCTATATCTTTTACTCTCAGCTTCCACCTTCACACCCCTATCTATCTTGTCTTATGTGAATTTTCCAATAAGCCATTTGCCTTTTCCTTCATATTTCTTTGACTATTGCAGGTAATTCTGCATTCCTCCACTCACTCATTCTCCTATCTTCTTACCGTAGCCACTCACTTCCATGTTTCTCACCCCACTTTTTCACAATCTACTTTCAGCCACTTCTACCCATCCCACAGCATCATTCTAGATCCTTCTTCCACCACATCAGGGCTATGGGATAAAATAAAGCACTCAGCTTCTGGGTTCAGGCTCGCCTTCATGGTCACTATCCAGCCAGAGTGGGGCAGCCAAAGACTGGATATGGAGTTTGGTGATGTCTCATTCAGCCTGAAAAGTATCTCAAAAAGTGTGACAACAAGTTCTTGCCCAAGCCATGGCACATGGCACAACCCTTTCATCCTTCAGCAAGACATGCCAGATGGCTGAGGATAGTATAATCTGGCCTAAGATAAGGGTCTTTCTAAAGAAAAAAAATGTGATGACCATATGGAATTGAAGTTTTCATCTTCAAAGGATAAGAATGTCTCTGGGAAATATAGAAAATGACTTTGATGATTGTGACTTGTCATCTAAGAATGTCTATAGGTAATAAATGTGCTGTTTTGTTTGGTCACTAGAACAATCAAGTCTTATTTTTCATTAACAAATTGAAACTCCTCCTCTATATACCTCAGTTATGTTTGTATATTCATTATTCATCCCTGGACATTACCAGTGATTGTTTGGAGATTCATGGTACTGAATCATATCTAGCAGTCCTTTTCACCACCACTTTAATCTGCTAACTTAATTTTCAAAGAGAAATCAAAAGGCTGCATACTGTATGATTTCAACATTCTGGAAAAGGTAAAACTGTGAGGACAGTAAAAAGATCAGGGGTTATGTGAATAGAGGTGCACAGAGGATTTTTAGAGCAGTTAAACTAATCTGTTACTATAATCATGGATAAATGTCATTACATATTAGTCAGACCCACAGAATATACAACACCAGGGGTGAACCTAATGCAAAGCATGAACTTTGGGTGATTGTGATGTCTCATTGTAGGTTCACTGATTGTAACAAATGTACCACTCTGGTGCAAGATGTGGATAGTGAGGGAATCTGTGGGTGCTCACAGGGCAGGGAGTATATGGAAATTCTCTATATCTTCTGCGCAATATTGCTATGAACATAAAAATCTCAAAGGGATTTGAAATGTTAGTGCTTAAGAATTGCTAACTTAACAAAGATTTAAAAATCTACAAAAAGAGGTGAAATGGCATGGAAACATGGTAGAGTGAGAAATGTCTTCAGATCTCTCCCTCTGAAATAACAATAAGCTAAACATCTAAAACTCAACACAAAACACCCAAACTGCATGTCTCAGCATGGGATCTGCACATAAGAACTGCCACAGGTCAGAATCCTGGGTGTTGGTTGGTGGACCTGCCTCTGGTAGCCTCCAGAGCTCCTTGCTGGAGGAGGGGGTGGGGTGAAGGTGTGGTGACTTTCCTAAACAACTATGCCTGGAAGTGCCGGGACTTGTAAGCAGCCAACAGCAGAGCCCAGTCTTCAGAGCAGAAAACTGAGAAGCAATATGAGGCCGCAGAGTAACAACAGTTGATTTATCGGCCTCTGTTAGAAAACTGAGGCTGTGCTGCAGCCACCCAACCCCAGTTAAGAGGGCAACTCCCCCCATACCACCCGAGACCAATCACTGTGGAGTCCCAGGGGAAATGAGGCAAACACTACCAAAACTGTTGCTAACACTGACAGGGACTAAAACTGAGAGTAGCAAGTGTGATTAAATATCTACAGGAAAATAAAAAAAAGACGTTTAGGCTTTCTATAAAGCAGGGATCCAAGAGGCTTAGACGCCACCTACTGGAAACCAAAAGATAATCACCTTTTTTGAAGCAGGCTAAAGAAAGAACTTTATTTATGTATAGTACATCTTCTTTCTGGAAAAACAACAAAATATACTTCCATTAATGCCCAGGCACAAAAACAGTTCATTAAACATCATGAACAACCAAGGTTACAAGGCATCTCATAAAGAAGGAGACAAATTTCCAGAAAATAAGCTTATAGACATAGAAATATGTGACTTAAGGGACAGAAAATTCAGGATGGTACTCTTGAAAATATTCAGTGAGATTTAAAACAACACAAATTCACAATTTCCTACCCTTTTCAGTCATTGTTATTTCAATTTGTAAATTTTCCAAATTCACAAAGGGGAAAGGAGATAAGGCACACACAGAAGAAAATGTATAACTATATATATACAACTGTCCTTTTCAATTCATAATGGGAACCACACACCACAAATTCAGAACTGAATTATATAACATAAAATAAGGAGCACCTGAGGCAAAACCCACAAAAGCCAACCAAAATAAAGGAAACAGAAACACAAGGACAAGGAACCAACGGAAAACTGAGCTTCCAGAAAGCAAAAAAAAAAAAAAAGCTATAAAAATACTTCTTATTTTAATAATGACCCTATATGTAAATGGAACAAACTTGCCAATTCAAAGGCATAGTGTTGCAGAATGGATCAAAAAACAAAACCCAACCACATGTTGCCTCCAGGAGACACATCTCTGTTTCAAAGACAAATATTAACTCAAAATGAAAGAGTGGAAAATGATATCTCAAGCAAATGTCATTCAGAGAAAAGCAGAAATAGCAGTACTAATATCAGATGAAATAGACTTCAAAATAAGAAAGATAAAGAAAGATTCTGAGGGATCCTTCATAAAGATAAAGGGAATAATGCACCAAGAAGACATAACACTTATTAATATCTATGTTCCCAATCAGGGAGCCCTGAAATATGTAAAGCAATTGTTAAGAGAACTAAAAGGAGAAACAGATCAAAACACTATCATAGTAGGAGACCTAAATACCCCACTGTCAGATATGGACAGATCATCAAAACAGAAAATCAATAAGGAAATAACATCCTTAAATGTTAGACCACTTGGTCATAATGGACATATACAGAGCCTTCCATTCCAAAACAGCTGCTTATACATTCTTTTCTAGTGCACATGGAAAATTCTCAAGAATCAACCATATAATGGGACACAGACATAACTTCAACAAATATAAGAGGGTTAAAATCACACTAACCATGTTCTCTGATTATAATGCTTTAAAACTAGAGACCAAATGTAAAAAAAAAAATAGGAAGAACCATAAATACATGGAGATTAAACAATATGCTACTGAAGAATAGCTGGGTCAGAAAAGAAATAAAAATAGAGATCAACATATACCTAGAAATGAATGATAATGATAGTATAACATATCAAAACTCTTGGGACATGGTCATGAGAGGAAAGTTCATACCATTACAGGCCTATCTCCAAAAATAAGAATGAGCCCAAATAAACAACCCAATGCTTCACCTTAAAAACTAAAAAAAAAAAAAAACAAATGGGGCCTAAAGTCAGCAGAAAGAAATAAATAATCAAAATTAAAGCAGAAATAATTGAAATTGGAAAGAAAACAAACAAAAAAAAGTAGAAAAAATAAAAAACAACAAAAACTGGTTTTTTGAGAAGGTGAATAAATTTTACAAAGTCCTGGCTATACTCACTAAAGAAAAAAGAGAAAGGACATAGATAAACAAAATGAGAGATGAAAGAGGAGAAATTATGACTGATATCACAGAACCTCAAAGGATCATGCAAGAATACTATGAAAAAGTATATAACACCAAATTTAATAACTGAGAAGACCAGTACTTAAAATAATCAATCAGTTGTCCTAGATTGAATCAGATAGAAGATATGGAAAATATAAACAAACCAATTAGCAGTATGGAAATTGAAACAATCATCAAAAATCTACCAAAAAGTAATAGTCTGAGATCAGGTGGCTTCACCAGTGAATTCTACCACGCATTCAAAGATTTAATACCTAGTCTCCTCAAACCCTTCCAAAAAAATTGAAAAGGGGGCAATACTTCCCAACTCAGTTCATGGGCCAATATTACTCTGATACCAAAACCTGATAAAGATTACACACAAAAAAAGAAAACTACAGATGAATATCTCTCCTGAACACAGATGCAAATATCCGAAATAAGATACTAGCATACCGAATATAGCAACATATTAAAAAGATTATACATCATGATCAAGTGAACTTTATTTTAGGGGCACAGGGATGGTTCAACATATGCAAATTGATTAATGAGATACACCACATAAACAAATTGAAAAATAAGTATCATAAGATCATATCAATAGATACAGAAAAAGCCTTGGACAAGATGCAGCATTCATTTATTATCGAAACACTTAACAAATCGTATTGAAGGGAAGTAGCTTAACATGATAAAGGTCATATATGACAAACCCTCAGCCAACATTATACTTAATGATGAAAAACAAAATACCTTCTCCCTAAGATCAGTTACACGTCAAGGCTGTCCACTATATGCACTGCTATTCAATATAACAGTGGTGGTGTTATATTGCAATTGGGCAAGAGAAAGATATAAAAGGCATTCAAATAGGAAACAGAGAAGTCAAACTGTCACCATTTGGGATAATATGATTCTCTATGGAGAAAACCCTAAAGACTCCACAAGAACACTATTAGAAACAATAAGCAAATACGGTAAAGTCTCTGGATAAAAATTCAATGTTCAAAAATTTATAGTGTTCCTATACCCTAATAATGAAGTGTCAGAAAAAAAGGTGGAAAAAATAATTGTTTTTGCAATTGCAACAAAAATAACAAAATACCTAGGAATAAATTTAAGGAAACATATGAAGGGCCTATATAATGAAAACTACAAGATCCTATTAAAATAAATTGAAGAAGATACAAAGAAATAAAAACATTTTTTGTGTTCTTGGTCTAGAAGAATCAACATAGTCAAAATGATCATATTCCCTAAAGCATTATACAGATTTAATGCAATCCGCATCAAAAGACCATCAGAATTTTTTACAAAAACAAAACAAAACAAAAGCATCAGATTTGTATGGAAGCACAAAAGATCCCGAATTGCTACAGCCATTATGAGAAAAAAGAACGAGTCTGTAGGTAGCACTCTGCCCAACGTCAAATTAGTACAAAGCGACAGTAATCAAAACTGCATAGTAGTGGCAGCAAAACAGACACATGAACTGGTGGAAGAGAATCGAGAGTCCAGAAGTAAACCTATATTTATATGGGCAAATAATGTTTGTCGAAAAAGCCAAAAACCATAGAGTGGAGAAAAGAAAGCCTCTTCAATAAGTGGTGCTGGTAAAATTGGAAGGCCACCTGCAAAAGAATGAAACTAGACTGTTGCCTATCACCACACAGCAAAATTAACTCAAAATAGATTTAGAACCTGTATAGAAGACCAGAATCATTAAAATGCATAGAAGAACACATAGGAACTAAACTCAAGAACTTTGGACTTAAAGAGGATTTTATGAATTTGACTTCAAAGATAAGGGAAGTGAAAGCTAAAAAAAAAGTCTAAGTCTACATTAAGTTAAAAAGCTTATGCTCAGCAAAATAAATCATCAACAAGGTAAAGAGGCAACCATCTCAATAGGAAAATATATTTGTAAGCAATGCTTTCGATATGAGTCTATTATACAAAATATGCAAAGAACTCGTATGACTCAATAACAACCAAAAAACAAAAGATCCAATCAAAAATGGGCAGAGGACCAACAGACACTTCCCCTTGAGGACATACAAATGGCCAACAAATATATGAAAAGATGCTAAATATTGCTAACTATTAGGAAAATGCAAATTAAAACCACAATGAGATATCATCTCACACCTGTTAGAATAGCCATAATCAACAGAACAAGTAATAATAAATGTTGGAGAGGACGCAAAGTAAAAGGAACCCTTATACACTGCTGGTAGGACTGGAAATTGGTACAGCCCCTATGGAAAACAGTATGGAGGTTCTTCAGAAAACTAAGAATTGATCTGTCACATGATCCATCAATCCCACTACTGGGTATTTACTCCCAAAACTTGAAAACTCATATCCAAATAGATATTTGCACACTGATGTTCATCGCAGCACTATTCACAGTGGCCAGGACATGGAAGCAACCAAAGTGTCCCACAACAGAATGTTGGATAAAGAAGTGGTGGTACATATTTTATAATGAAATATTACTCAGCCATAAGAAGAGATGAAATATTGCCATTTGCAACAACCTATATGAACCTTGAGATAATCTTGCTAAGTGAAATAAGCCAGACAGAAAAAGTTGAAAAATCACATGATATCACTTATATGTGGGATATAAACTTAAAAGCAAAAAATGAAAAGAAAAAAAGAGACTCAAGGACATGGACAATAGACTAGTGGATATCAGAGTGTGGGGCAAGGGGAGGAAGGACGAGGTAGACAGGGTAAAGGGGTTCAAATATAGCGGGGATGGGATAGGGTGAAGTGGGTAAAGAGGATCCAATATATAATAGATGAAAGAAACTAGACTCTGGATGGTAACCCCACAATAGAATATATAGATGTCAAATTATAATGTACAACCGAAAATTATAGAATTGTGGTAACCAAAGTAACCACAATAAACTTTAAAAATATTTACAAAAAGATATCAGATATGTGTCCACTATGCTTACTACACTAGCAAGTGCACATTTAATTCTATCAAAAGCAATTCAAGACTGACATCCTTATTCCAATATTCAAGATGAGGAAGTGTGGTTCTAAGTGTTATATGTATTGATAATAAGATTCAAATTTGTCTGTCTGAATTCATAATCTGAGCTTCATTACTAAACTATGCTCTTTGAGCAGAAAGTATAAAACTCTGTCCTCTCTAGACTGGCCCTACTAACTTTGGCCACTAACATCACTTATGTAGAATATTTATTATTCATTGAATGTTCATGATTTTCACTCTCCAGTATGGGTTATATCATTTAGTTCTCAGAGCAATCCTAGAACATAATTTTTATTAGCTCTAGACATTAAATGGTGAAACTAAGACTGGGAAAATGAAAATATTTGTCTAAGCTTGTGTTTCAAACCACTGTCATATGAGGCAAAACTCCTGTCAAGGTGACCCATTTCTTGCAAGACTTGAATGTTGCCTGAGTTTTCTCATTCATATTTTCATATACACTTAGGTGGTATAAATGACGTAAATTGATACAAAGTTATACTTTTAAGTTACATTTTTTTAGTTTTCATAAATTTCACCTCATCATAAGGAGAGGGACCTCATGATTTTCTTGTATAAAATTTTCATTAATTACTTCAGTGAAAAATAGATTTTCTAGCCTTGTGGTGCTTATATTCAGTGGGAAAATGACACATAATAAAAAACATGAGCTAATGCTCTGAAGAAAAATAAAGAAGACTAAATGTTAGAGGTTGAAGAGAGTATCATCTCTTTTGGATAGTGTGATCAAAGGAAACCTATCCCAATAGATGGCATTAAAGTAGCTAAGAGAAAGGCATACTTCTAAAATTTTCAGGTGAAATCAGCTATTATTTTGATATGGGTTAAACATATATAAACCAGTTTTCAGCATGTGAACAGGACACTGTATAATTGATATGCACAAATATTGATAATCACCTTATTTGTAGGACATTTTATATGAAAGCCAAAGGGTAAATTTCATAAAATGTCCACAAGTCATTATTATAAAACACACATGCCTTTATTATAAGAGAATCACTCCTGCCTTAATCGGTGTCTATTGTATTTTATTTGACACATAATTACTAAAAGTTTAGTTATCCATCTGAAGCTTCTCCCTGTGACTCAGAAGTGAGAGATATTTTGCTAGAGAGAGGCAGATAAACATTAGTGACCATTGACATCTGTCAATATGAACTCAATAGAAGACAGAATAATAAATAAATACCAATTCAGACATTATGAAATGATGGCAGGGTAGGTTAGGGTAAAATAGTAAAGATGTTTTAATAATGTTTGATTATATTCAGAATATTTGAGAACATGTAGCTTAATAAACAATCAGAACTTTGAGTTGACAAAGAATGTTCAATCATGTTAAATGTAAATGGTTCAAAGGCAGAGGGACATGGTATATATTTTAGAATAATTAAAAATATATATTGTTTAAACTTTATTATCTTCTTTTGGAAAGAATAAGCTTTAGGATCTAGATACAGCACTTTGAGAAATAACATTCTCTAGTCTAGCTATGTTGCTTAGATAATGAGCTATTGAATAATATGAGGCTACAAAAATCATGATTTATACTAAAATAATTAATGTTATGATTTATTTCTACACGCTGCATTTGAGGTTACATTGTTGCTTCAGTCAATGCATTCTGAAGAACATCTCACATTGAACTTTCATTCTTATTTGAAGGTATTCTCAGAATATTCACATATTTCAAATAAAGCTACCTATTTCAGAAAAAGTGCAAGCTAGCTAAATTTTTATTAAGACAGTGTTGTAAAATGCATCTTTAGTCAAACATTATAGTGATTAAATGATCTAATCCAACAAAAAATATAGCCATATGAAAATAAATATATGTCAACAAAAAGCCATTACTCAGTAATATCTTCTATCTTTTTTTTCACTAGCATTGGGTACACATTAGAAACATTGACTTATGTATCCAGGTGATTGACCACAGAGACCTTAAAGCAGAAAAAAGAACACATTTAAATTTTATAGTTAAAAATAACACGTATTTCTTTTCTACTATGAATTGACATTTTTAAACTTAGTAGTAAATTATATTTTTGGTATGCAATCTCCACTAGATGTGGGGACATGTTGAGAAAGATAGACTGTTGTTTACTTAGAATTTACAGAACCCTAAATGACTTCGAATGTTGTAGATTTTGTTTCTTTTTTTTTTCATGTTCATTTACTAGGACACAAGAAAAGGTGTTTTTGTTTGTTCTTTAAGGACACAGAAGAATGAAAAACATAGCCTTTAGATTTTATAAATATCATGAGGTCATTTATTCATTGAGACTAAGAATCTGGGATATGACTACTTACAATAATTCATTCCATGTAATCAACATAGTCTTTACATCTGCTTTATCCAACTTAATGTCTGTGTAGATCAAGAGATATATGCATACATATTTACATATGGGTAAAATAAATTCCAACAGCTGTTTATGAATTAGTCCTATTGATTGAACATTTATAGAATACTTTCTATTCTTATTGAGAAAAATAAAGACAACTAAAAGCATTTTAGTTGTTCCCTGCTTATAACAAACACTTTTCTTTCTTAGTATTCTATAGGCTTTACCTCATTTATCTAATAAATACCATATTGGGTAGTTATAATTCTTTTTCTAATTTTAAATAAGAAAACTGTTAAAGCAAAGAGACATTTAATAACTTGGACCTGGTTAGCACAGGCTATCTGACTCCAGAACATTTGCTCTTTACCATTGTCTGATATGGATATAAAAAAGTATAATTTCAAGACATATATTGTCCTGCATGTACATTACACACTATTAAAATTGTATAAATGCATATACTTAAGGACCATAAAGTGAATATTTCAGATTCAGTATAGTTATCACCATAGGGCTAAACATAACTTTTTTTAAAAGATGATTTTTGTTTATAAGTATTTTTGATATAGCTGCTCATAGATTCTCTCTGTATCAGGAGTTACAAACTTAATGTCTTCAGGGACCAAAAGGTAACTTAAATAAGTGAAGTAGCCAAAAGTATGAAATGGTAGGAATAAATAGAAATGAACCTACGACTTGTCTAAAGAGATCAACTATTAACTCATCTCTAGTAAATATTACCATGTGGTGAAACAGGTCCAGATTTAAAATATTTACAATGAATTAGAAATTTTTCAGGCCATTGTGTGGGCTCAAAAGTTATGTTTTGCATTCTGTACTAAGCAAAGCATCTGTTCTACTTCCACCTATGAGAAAATAATTAACAATGCCTATTATAACCCTGTATAGCTAACTCCTTAAAGCTTTCTAGAACTAAACATTTAAATTTGTTTTAAGCATGTAGATGAATCTTGATTGTGCCTTTACGATAGATAGATAGATAGATGATAGATAGATAGATAGATAGATAGATAGATAGATAGATAGATAGATAGATAGATGATAGATAGATATAAATAGATAGATTACAGATGGGATTATCACAGTTTTTTAATAATTTTTTTCTTATTCATCCTGAGTAAAAAAAAAAGAGACAGAAGTTATACAGAAGTATTATTGTTTTATATCAGTTTGTTTATTTTTGTTTTTAGTAGGATAAACACATGGTAAAAATATCTAGACATAGTATATGATACTTACAAAACTATTTTCTTCCTCCTATCCTTTTTTGCTTCCTCCTTTTTCTCCTGCTCTCCTTCAATTTATCTTCCTTTTTTCTTATCTTTTTACCCTTTCTTTCAGCATTGAATCAAAGAATGTAACAAAAGAAATGAAGTAAAATGAAATGAAATGAAATAAAATAAAGTTAATTACATTTCTGGTAAAAAAAAATGGCCTGATGCAAATTGTAACCATGGGATGCTATCTCAACAAAACTAAATTACTCAACCTCCTCTGTAGTTTGGTGGAATCATCTGATGGAGTATTGATCAATGTAAAGGAAGTGTGATGGAAGAAATGAGTATTCTTACTGTGTGAACCTACCTTTTCTCTCCCCATCTCTATCTGAATAAGGAAGTCAAAGAAAGGGGCAAAAACACAAGTTAAAGAAATTTAGTCCCTGAATCTCTACATGTAGAAAAGCTGTCAAAACATCACCCAACCATGTACACTAATAAAAGTGTTTGAGAAAATATTTCTATTGTTGGAATTATCTTTACCTCTAGTTATAGTCATACAGAAATAAAGTAGGAACATTTGTGAAGCATAAAATTCTAAAAACAGAGATTGCCAATGTACACATTTTATTTTTAAGTCCTTTAGATTCTTTTTTAAAAATCTCTTTTTTGTTTCTTTTTTTCCCATTTGTTCCCATATAGTTTAGACTGTCATCTTATAGAAATACAATTTGTGTCACAAACAAATACAAGATATAGAATTTTAAATTTTCTGCCACCCAAAATAAAAATATAAAAATATAGTGAAATTAATTCAACAATACATTTAACTTAATATATTCGATATATTATTATTCATCACGTAATCAATATAAAACAACTTATTTAAAGAAAAATTTACATTTTTTTCATGCTAAATCTTTAAAATTTATTGTGTATTTTATACTTCTAGTACATCACAATGCAACTTAGCCACATTTCAATTGCTCTGTGGCAAATACTAACATATTGGACCCTCTGAACATCCTCTATAGCTCTAGATACCCACAGCATCCTCTGCTTGGATGGTTCATTGTCTTTTTTAAGTGGTTTCTGATATAACCGCATTTTCCTTAAAAAAAAAGAGAGATTTTAATGGTCTTTTGAGATAAATGTGTATATTCTTTTTTTGATACTCTATCATGATACTACATTTGGAGAGGAAGCATTCTATGTAGCACCACTTCAACATCTCTAAAGTGAGAGCATGTCTGGTTGTTTGCAAAGCAATTTGACCAAAATTATCTAGTTTGAATGACTTTGAAGAAAAGTTAAGAATGAGGCCATTGGAGGGAACATTATCAAGAGCTTTACGATGTTCTGTAATGACTTGAAAATGTTTTTGAAAATGGAGATGACATTAGAAGGTTTTCATTTAAGAAGTAAAAGGACCTGAATTAAATATAAATAACTTTGGCTGTTATACTAAAAGCAGACTTTAGTGGAACAAAAATGTAAATTTTAGGGCAAGTTAATGAGTTTATACAATTACGTAAGTGAGATACAAAGGTGGTTTCAACCAAGTTGTAATAGTAAGAGTACTAAAAAATATGCGGATAACATGTAGCTCTATATCTATATTGACATCTATGTCTATAACTATAACTATATAACAACAGTATTTACTAAGTGATTGAACATGTGGTTTGAGATAAGAAAGAATCTATTTTTTTTAGCCTAAGGAACTCACAGATGAGGACTGAGAAGAAACAAACAGTGAAGTAAGAAGCAAATAAGAGAGAATGGTGGCCCGAAATTCTAGTAAAGGTAACAATGAGTCAAGTGTTACTGATGATTCAAATAAGATAAAAGCTGAAATTGCTAGTGCATTTAGTACCAAGAAATGATAATGTTGGCATAAGCCATTTCAGATGAGTGTTGAGAGTGAATTTATAATTAAAAAGGTTTTAAGAGTGATTAGATGCTGAAAAATTAGTCAGTTCTAACAATGATATTTTATGAAAAGAGAAACTTGGTCTTGTAAGTAGATGTTGCTCAAGAGGTTTTTAAAATTTGTATTTCAAGATAGAAAAATAAAACCATGGTTATGGGAATAATCAAATCAAGGAAGGAGACTGATATTGAGAATGTATATAAGAAACAGCAGAGCTACTAAAACAATATCTTAGAGCTGGTGAGCAGAGGACTGGATCTGTTGCTCAGGTAGAGATAATGGCTCTAGAAAAACTCATAGAGAACCCATCTAAAAGAATAGGAAGTAAGGCAAAAAATGTTGGTGTCCATTCTGGCAGGTAGATGGATTTAGTGATGGGAGTGATGAGATCACAGCAATAGTGTGAGGCAGTGAGTGAGTGACAGTCAGATGGTGAGAATAGAGGCTGGATTCATAGAAAGGAGGAAGGGAATAGAAATAGCAACATGGTGCACCAAGAATCCTACTTTGTCATTAGGAAGTATAAAGACTGTGGCGAAAAAATATAGAAAAAAACACAATAGCCTATTCTTGACGAGGCAGCAGAAATAGCAACCTCCGGGGAGGTCCAGATTTGCATTATGCAAGTTTTTATCTAAATTAAAAATCTTACCTTCACTCACTCTTACTAAAAATTTTTCAGTGGTTTCCTGTTGCTTTTCAGAAAAAGTTTCATTACTTTTAATATGACCTAAAGCTTTTATATGAAACAGCTACTTCCATCTTCAGGCCTGTCTCTTATTTACTTTCCCTCTCTCACTGAGTAAATATCTATTAGTTATTTAGAATTGCCATCATTTCTCTTGCTTCTGGATTTTGGCATATTTTGTTACCCGTATATAAAAGACTTATTTCTCTCCAGGTCTCTCTTTTCTTGTTTTAAAGCATTTCAGATTTATAAAGAATATTTTGTTGAGATGGCTTTTTTGTAAACATATATCATAATTTATGATTTCTTTGAATTATTTTTCTACATGTATTTAGGATTATTTTTAAAGTACATTTTATAATTTACACACAATAGTTTATAGTGTTGAAATAAAATTCCCATAAAATTCACATTGCTTATACACATATTATATACATATATCTGTATATTTAATTTGTTATACGTTAAGTATATTTAGTGAGCTTATATTTAGTGAGCATATTAAAGCATCGCAATATGCCTATCTTAAATAAGAGAAAGAGAAATAACATATTTTGCATAATGTTTACAGATATTGATTTAATTGAAATTTTTTTTCAAGTATAATATCTCCTATGGCGAAAACTTATTGATTTAGACTGGCTTTTGTTTGTTCTATGCAGCTTTGCTGTTGTTCTAGCCTTCATACTAATCACAATCATGTTCTAGCCTTCATACTGATCACAATCATGGTGATTAGTATTTACCATTATCTATAAAATAATAATATTTGGTCACTGATGTCTGCATATATACAAAGGTTAAACTTGTCCAGAGAAATAATGAAGAAAACTGTGAAAGATAAATATTTAATAAGATGTAAAGAGCAAAAAAAAAATTACACTTGATTCTGCCTGTATGTTACAGTTTCAATTCTAAATACAATTTCTGATTAATCTAATCAGATAAAAGTCCAACTAATGATAGATATTCCATAGAATAGAAGCACTTGTATTACAATTTTTAAGTAAGTGCTAATATTAAACCACTCTTGGCAATAATATACCACTGAGGTTGTGTAGAATGAGAAATAGCAGACTAAAAAGGTGATGTTACTGACTGAAGAAAATTTAACAGTCATGGGTCATCAAAATCATCAATGGGTATTTTGGTGAAACAAGAAAAAATCATTCTTGGGAACATAAAATTGCTTCCAAATATTTTCTTAGTATTCTTGATTATACAATGCCTAATATATTTTAAACAGTAACAAAAATCTTTTAAATTCTACAGCACAACTCTATAAAGCATTTTATAATGTTAAATAGCTTCAGCCAACTCTATTAAAAATAAGATCCACAGACCATATAGAAATCTAATGCTTACAACATTGCTGTCACAATCATATATAAAAACATATGCTGTATTTTCCAAATGACAAAAAAAACATAAAGCTATGTTTTATATGCTAAACTATAGAAATCAACAACCGAATTAAAATGAATCACGTTATTGAAAACTAATATCAAAATAATTTCAATGTTCTATGAGTTAAAAACACTAACCCCTGACTACTATTTTATGCACCCTCTTATGTGAAGTTTTATCTACCTACAAGTACATCAACTTTGCCATTTAGTCCCTTCGCATCATCGTTAGTTGCAATAACTTGAAACTTGAATTAGGAGTTGCTCATATTATGGGAGAGCATAGCAGTTTTGATATGCCCTGAACATGTTTCCACCACAAATCCATTTTTTCTCTTTAATTGGTGGTATTATGAGTGAATGCCATGGCATTATAAGAAAGATACCGATAAAGTATCTTTATCAGTAGCCTAGGAAGCAAAGAAACACAGGTTATAAATAAACATGAAAAAAATATTTTAGCAAAGGACTTACTTCTGCTTGTAAGAGTGATATTCATTGTGTAGTAATAATACAAAAAAAGTCTATTTTTTTCTGGACATTATATAGATTTATAGACTTTATGTCCACTTTATGTTGAATGGTTGTCATTAGAATGATAATAACCACTGAACTCTGAATTAAAGGGCATAGACACTAAAAGGGTCCAGTCCATGAATCAAGTGTTTTGACAGGCATGTCAAATGGGTTCATCTCTGGGCTGTGGTCCAAGATGTTTTAAGGGTGGGGTTGATTGTTTATCGAACCATTGCTTTGTGCATAAGCATAGTTTGTGATTGTATGTATGTGTTTTAGCAAATCTGTTTCTGAAAGGGAAAAAGAATGAAATAAACACATTTATACCTCAAATGACAATAAGGCAAGTTGAAGTTCAGAGCTTTTAACCAGTAATCTCAGAGATGTATAAAGATATTATACATGTCATGTCAAATTAATGCCATGTCATAATTTGAGAAGGTTAGAATAGTAATCCAACTTCTTTTTCCGTTATCTGGTATTCTGATTAACCATATTTAATCCTGGTGGCACGTGCTTACAACCTACATGTTAAGATTGCTTAATATTTAGAATTTTTAAAAAGTAAATAGTTGCTTATTATATGTTGTATGTGAGTGTGTGTGTGTGTGTGTGTGTGTGTGTGTGTGTGTGTGTGTTTAATAAAGCTGTGAGCATAATATATTAGGCTGGCTTTAAGGCTTCTACTTCAGAGAAATTTTTCAGAATGCTCATTTAAGAAGTATTTTATAATGAAATACTTAGAAGCAGACTTAATCTTAGTGAATTAATATAAAGCTATGTACACCCTATTTGTGAAACCAGGTGTTTGAATTTTATGTTTTTATTACTATTTTCATTATCTAAGTATTCTTAGTTTAACCAGTGACATTATTACTAAATGTAATGTATCAACATGTACGTTTGCCATTACAATACTAAAAGTCCTATAAAATAAACTTTTTAAATAAAATGTAAACCCTCAGAGAAATATATTTTTTCTTTATATATATATATATATATATATATATATATATATATATATTTATATTTATATTTATATTAGTGCTGTTCAATAGGACTTTCTGCAATGATGAAAAAACTCTAAGTTGTTCTGTCCAATACAGTATCTGCTAGGCATATACAACTATTGAACATTTGAAATGAGGCTAATGTGATTAAAAAACTAAAATTATAGTTTAGTTTAATTTTAATTAAATTTGAATAGACAAAAGCTACATAGTACGTGTTAAAGTTGTGATATAATAATGGCAACAATAGCAAAAATATAAAAGATGCAGCATGAGCTTGACTCTAGATTCAAATTTGATATCTGTGCTTAACTTGTTAGATAAGGTCACTTAACAAAAACCCAGATATTTCACTTAAGACTAAAGTACTTCTTGATTTTACTAAGAAGTTAAAATTCTTAGCTTTAGAATAAGACAAGCTCTGGTGACCACCAGCTCATGGCTTTAGATGATCTGGATGGTTTACATAATGATAGAGTTTAGTTTGGGCATCAGAGAAGTGGTAATTAGATTTCAACATTAGGTCACATTATCAGTTCAAGAGAAAAAAAGAACAAAGAGAAATAGTTATCAAAGGTTTTCTTTTTTTAAGCTTCAGAGTTTTATTCATTTAACAAAGCACAGCACAAGAAATAAAAAAGCACATTTTCAAATGAAGTTAAAATCAGAGTTTGAAGTCATCAAAGACATTTTTTTATATACTATGAGCAAATTTGGACTGTCAACTCGCTCTAAGATTTGGTTCAATATTATCTTTTAACTTATAATTAACAGGGGCATTTCCATTTATATAAGCTTTTTATTATTAATACAAAATTTATTGAGGTACAACAACACATACCAAAAAATGCAAAAGTCTTAAGTGTACAGCTCAACAAAATTTTCCAAAATATATGCATCCATGAGTCCAGCATCTGCAAAAGAAATACATTATCAGCATTCCAAAATGTCTTTCATGTCTTTCCAGTCATACTTAGCTCTCCAAAAAAACCAATATTTTTATTTCTAACTTATAGATTAGTTATGCATACTTTTAAACTTTATTTTGATGGGGTCATAAAATCTATTCTGTCTTCTATATAATTTCTTGTACTCAATTTTTTGTTTTATGGTTCTAAAATTTTATATTTTAAATTGGACCTATTCAGAACACAATTACATTTAGAAAAGGAAAGGTGGTTACAGTGGAATCATTGTGATTGCTTGGTACATTAAGCTTCTTTGCACAGTTCTTAGTCATTAACTTACAATATCAAAAAATGAGTAATTTCATTTTATAGTATTACTAATTTATTAAATTATGATAACCACAAAATAGCCCAATATCATTTTAACAGATTAAGGTGCTCTTTTAAATGTACCTTTCACGAAACAGAAATAGTTTAATGCAAAAGTTTGGGTACAGAATGAATAATTATAACTCAGGAATGTCTCTTTTCTTTTATAATTTTGCATAGTACATTTGGAGCAAATTGTTAAGAATGAGATATAAAATTTTTTAAAATTATGTTTACTGTACCTTTTTAAAAATATTACAAATCATTCTCTGTTGTTAGTAATCACCCTAATTTAAATTTCTATTTCTTTGAGGGGGTTTGATTCTCTTTGAAATCTCAAAGTCCTTGCTTCAGAAAAAACTTATTGATGATCGTTGACAGAATCATTAGCATTTTTTCCAATTTCCCTGCTCTCTCCCAAATATATAGTGGAAAACTAGTAAGTTAAATAGTGAATGAAAATGATTTCAGTACTTTACTTCTAGGATTTACTTCCCAGTACTATGTTTTTAGGATTTTCAAGTTTAAGGTTGAGTCTATTCAAATTTAAACAAACAATAGTTTTAAGAATGAAACTTTTATATAAGATGTGACTGGTAAATGTTGGGTGTGTATAGTACAAACACGCACAGTTAACCATGTTCTTTTTATAACTCCATTACAAAATATAATTTATTTAAATATATACCAAGTCACAAAAAATATTGACAACAAAATCAAGAACACAATTTTATGTCTGGTTCAAAATATGAGAAGAATTTTGATCAACAAATATTATTTTAAAATATTATAAGCCAAGTACAGTATAATGTCATACTTATCTTAATTTTTATAACATTAGAGATAATATTTTTCCTAGACACTTACCAATGAATATGCAAATTTAAGCACAAAACCAAGTAAAACTCTTATTACTTCAGACATATAATCATAAGATTGTAACTCCCTTAATATAGTGGTAAAAAAATCAATCTTTTTTTATTAAGAACAAGTTGCATGTACTTTGATCTCCTAATGTATATATTATATATACATATATATTTTTTTCTTTTCTTTTCCTACTCTTCTTATAGCTTCCTGGTCACTTTTGAATCAACCATGCACAACTGCTCTCTCAATCTAAATCCATGCATTTATAGGTAGTATACATGGTACCCTTCCTTGTTGCTGAATATAATAAAGTCGTAGGTATATAGCTCTTGGTCTACCTCTTTAACTGCACCTTCATTCTGTATGAATTTCAATGTTTATGTAGATGACACACCCAATAATCCATTTCAAATTCCTAGGAATGAAAAACCTTCGTTTTTTGAACTGACTGACTGCATCAAACAATTCTATAACTCTAATCTTTGGTGTTTGGGAGATATTGTTTCTAGGAGTTTGTACCAGCTCTGGACAGAGAAACTTTAATTTATAAATTTCTGACCAAAACTTTCCATCACTTCTTTATTCAGTTAAGACCACTTCTATCATAACAGTGAATTTTTAGTTCCAAAATATCTTCTCTGTTCTCACTGTTTCAGGGCTTATGTCCCTTCCCTCTTCATTGTAGATTTTACAATCACCTTGTTCTAATTTCTTTTCTCTTCCTACACCTGGAACTTCCTCATCTTGAATTAATTTAATCACCAACCTTGTTTTGGGTGATGGAAGAGTAAAGAAAGAAATTAAATAATCAGGCAGATTAATGCTACTATAAGTCCATGATCTCTGAGTGCAACTGTGATTTTATTTATTTGGAAAACTCATGTTCTATATTCTCTGTCTTGCTCCAATAGTTCACCCTTTTTTTTTCAAATCACATATTTTTTTAGTCTCCTCCAATGAAGTTGCAATTCACATAAAAACTGAGGATATCAGGGTGAAATATCTCAACTTCTCAGCCTATAACGAGATAAGTACCTATATCTATACTTATTGTCTTTCTTCAAATTTCAGAGGAACAAATTGACTTCTATTCTGAAGATCTTATGCCTTCACCTGAATCTCTACCATATCTTTGATGTTTAACGCTTCATCAGTTTTGTCTCTGTACTTCCAACCTTTTCTGCTATAGACTATAAGACATGTACCTTTCTCTCACTAAAATGAAACAAGTTTTCTTATACTCTATATCAACTTCTGACACTATTTCCACAATATCAGACAATATCTCCAACTGTGCAATAGTTTTTGCACAGTTATGTTCCTCAGAAAATATTTCTACAATCATTGCATCCAATGTTTCACTTCAGTTGGAATTCTGCCACAATCTTGCCATTGAATCTGTTAAAATCAGTGACTGAGGCTGAGTCAGTCACAGATCAATTATCAGTCTAGTGCTCTTTAAACCAAAAAGTCCATTTGTATTGTTTTATAATGTTATTGCCGGTGCTGCAAGCTAACATATATCTAACACAGCTGTCTAGGTGATACATAATTATATACATTATCGTACAACAAATTTTCACTGAGTTAATTTTATTATTATTTTATAGTCAAAGAAGTGGAGAAAGAGAGTGATTAGTAATTTATTCATGATCGCACAGATAGTTAATTAATAACACAGCTGGCTAGGTCTCACTCTAAAACTGCTTCATGGAATATGTAAGATTAAGTACAAGAACTAATTTCTAAAGTAAACTACACTAAATACTAAATAATATGTCTTTTAAAAGCTCAGGTGTGGTCAGGATTAGGGGTTGGGTTAGGATTGTGGTAAGAGTTTAGGGTTAGGATTAGGGTTAAATTTATGGTTAGGTTTAGGATTTTAGGTTTAGGGTTAGGGTTAGTGTTTGGTTAGGATTGGGGTTAGTGATAAATTTAGGGTTTGTTTAGGGTTAGGGTTAGGGTTAGGTCTAGATTTAGGGTTGGATTAGAATAAGGGTTGAGTCTAGAGTTAGGGTTAAGAGATAGGGTTAGAATTAGAAATAGGGTTTGTTTAAGGTTAGTGTTAGGGATGAGTAAGGGTTAGAATTTGGTGTAGAGTTAAAGTTAAGACAGGGTTAGCTTAGGACTTATAATTGCCAATTTTTCATATTATTCTTCATTTACAATGTTATATTGTATTTGTTATTTTTAAAAATATTTTTTTGCCTTATCTAAATATTGTTGCGTAAAGAGTATAGGCTTGGTCTGCTGTTTTGATGAAATTCAGGTCAGAGGGCAGTCTTCAAAAATATATTTTATATTTAGTATCTATCTTATTTACCCATAAATATGAGCATTAGTTGCAGTATAATTCATACCCATAATTTTCATCCTAGTAACATTAGACTATAGAATAATTCTTCCAAAGCCTCATTTTTTATTTATTATTTTTTTCTGTTTATTTCTCTTTGACTCCCTAGAAGATCTAAAAACATGGATTACAACACATTACAAATATTTATCTTGATATGCACAAATTATCCAGTTAATCTCAAATGAAATATCAATACATAATGTGATCTATGTAGAAAAAAAGAGGAATATATGAGACTTATTTATAACAAGAAAATGCTTTAAATTAATTAAAAAGCTATTCACAAAGAAAATCTCAGGGCTGAATGCCTTAACATATATGGAGAATAAATAACACAAAATTATCCCCAAATCTTTCTAAAATAGAAGTTAGAATTTCTTTAATTATTTCATGAGGTCTGTATAATCTTGCTTTGAATAATAGAAACATTATGAGAATATAAATTATTATATCATAATCTCTTCTGAATATAGACACAAATTCTCACAAAATACTAGCAAAATAAAATTTTAAAAAAGATGAAAGTTATTATGCATCATGATGATTCGATTTTTTCACAACTGCAACACTTGCATACAGTAAAAAGAAATCAACTTCATGATGGAAATAAATATGACTCTTCTTTTTACAATATGACATAATTCTGTATAAAATGTTTTGAAATAAATTCAGTAAAAATCCACTAAAACTAGTGAATTAATCACAGCATACAAAATCAAAATTCAAGATTAAATTATACTGTTACATAGCAATGATAAGTGATGTGACAATAGCATGAAATTAAGAAACATTTAGAAATTTAGCTGTTCCTATATTCTACACTGACAGTTTTTTGAAATCATAAATAAATAAAAAAACATTTGAATTAACATAAGGCATCAAATGTTCAATATTAATTTCCATATTGCTGGGACCAAAATAAATCACAAATTGATCAACAAATGTAATGCAGTTTTTTATATTACCAAAAGATTTTTTTTTAGAAAAACTGACAAGCTTATCTTAAATTGCATTCGTAAATTTAAATCAAACTGCACACACAATGTAATCTTTAAAAAGAAAAGCAATATGGAATGACTCACAATCACATATATCAAATCATACTTCAATGGTATCATAATTAAGACTGTGTAGTACTAGCATAAATATTGATCCATGTAGATCAATCAGGTAAATTTCAAGTCTAGTAGTAAAGTCTATAAAAATTGATTCCACAGAAGTGTTAAAAAGTTCAACTTAAAAAGAACTATTCTTTCAACAAATGGTGATGTGCATATTGAATATTTGTATGCAAAATGATGAAGTTGGTCCCCTAACTCAAATAATAAAAAAATTCTCAAAAATGAAAGACACACAAATGTAAAAGTTAAAAGTATAAATTTATTAGAGCAAAGAAATGGGGTGGATGATAGAGGCTCTGTTCATCCCTCTGGTGACCAAATCAAAATTGTGATGAAAACAAGGAGCAGCATCAAGGAAAAATCTCCTGGGATGAACAAGTCATACAATTAGGCAGAAATACTAGAAATCACCTTTTAAAGGTGAAATTTAGGATGGGGCAAGGATGCAGGGCTACCTGTTCTCAAGCAGCTGAGTGAGACAGAGGCAGTGTCATTGACAGAAATCTCTCAAAGGGGCCGCATGTCATGGTCACAGACCTTCTTGCTCTGAGCTTCAGTAGTGATTCAGCTCTGGGCAGGGGGCAGCAAGTACTTACAGGCAGACATTGTCAGAGTGAAGACTGAGGTGGGACTTATTCGGTACAGAAGTGCTGGCGATATTCATTGTTCTCAGTCCAGCCCTGCCCCCTCCAAGTGCATAGGCACATGGACGTCATAGCGGTGACTTACATCGTCAAACTGGATAACAGAGGTCACTCCACCTAGCAGATTCCCTGACATGACAATTCTCTAAACTTGCAGCCCCACCCAAGTCACATTCAAGTGTATCCTTAGTGAGTCAGCTGCTCCTTGCTGAGTAGTGTCTAGACCCACAATGGAGGCAGCTGCCTTGGTTTGGCCTTTTGAAGCAAGTAAAAGCACAGTATCTGTAAAATGATTGCTGAATTTTAACAAGTAACTCTGGAGGGGCAGAGGTTTGGGTTAAATTTGGTCTGCAGCTGAACCCCTCTCAGGACTGTGTCACTGAACACCTACTTCCCAAATATACACTAATAATACTGGGGAACTTAGGAGATTTGCATAGTACATAGAAACAGACACAATAAGGCAGCCAAAATAGGAAGACAAAGAAGCAGAAACCATATGACAGAACAGAACAAAGATCCAGATATAATAAAGTCAAATAATCTAACAGATACAGAGTTCCAAACTGTGGCAATAAAGATGCTCAATGAACTTATGGGAAGTGCAGATAAATTCAGTGAGAACTTTATAAAAGAACATAAAAACAGAAATATAAATCATAAAAGGGAACCAGTCTGAGTTGAAGAACACTTTATTTGAGATGAGAAGTGTATTAAATAGAATAAACAAACAAAAAAAATAATCAAAGTGAATAAAGAAAAGGATCAAAGCCCTAAATAGAGGACAGAAAGAAAAAGTCAAGGACACAGAATCAGAACGGCAAAAGATGGGATGCCAAGACTATAAAAATAACGTAAGATGCATATGTAACACTATCAAAGGTAGAAATGCCCTTATGATCAGCAAGATTAAAGAAAATCAAGATGTTGAACATCTGTTTGAAAATAATGATGAAAACATACCTAATCTGATGAATAAAATGAACATAAAACCCCAGGAAGTTCAGAGAATTAAAAAATATCAGGATTCCAAAGAGGTCCACACCAAGCACCTCATAATTAAAACAACAAAGATTGAATACAAAGAATGAATATTAAAAGTAGCAAGAGAAAAACAGATAGTTACTTTTAAAGGAAAACTCATAAAACTAGCAGCTGATTTCTCAAAAGAAACTATTGAGGATAGAAAAATTTGGCAAAAAATACTGAATAGGATGAAGACCCAGGATCTACAACTAAGAATAATTTATCCAGAAAAGCTATCATTTAGAGTCAAAGGATGTATAAACTGCTTCCCCCCAAAAAATAAGCTGAAGGATTTTATCACCACCAAGCCAGTATTACAGGAAATGTTGGAGGGACTTCTTTAAGAAGAAAACACATGTATCAAAAACAGAAACAAAGAGTGGTAACAACTACATTACTCAATAAGTATCTCAAATGGAAAAGAAGTTCTCCAACTGAAAGATAGAGTGAATGAATGGTAAGGAAAACAACACCACTACATTTTGCCTATAAGAGACTCACTTAAGATTAAAAGACACACAGAGACTAAAAAGAAGAGGATGAAAAAAGAGGCAGAAGTCCACATCCAGAGACTTTCTGAATCAAGTGAGGTGAAAGTTGCAAATTTTATATTAGTTCACATTTTATCTTGAAAATCCAGGCAAATGTCCACGCTTGGCTTTGAAAAGGCAGAAGAATGCTATTCCTTGTTAGGCAGCCATGTCTACGTTCCCCTTCTATTACTGAGGACTAAGGAAAATTAGTAAGAATGAGCACATTAATTGTATGATTTTAGGTACATTACAGATTTTGATTGCTGTTTTGATATTAGAAAATAATATTGGGTACATGAACTAATGGCGTAATAGTACAGAAACACTTTTAAATATATATTAGGAAAATAGAATACATTCTTCTAAAAATAATAAGAGAGTTAATACTTTTTTCCTTTGAATTCACAGCAAGTATCAGATGAACATCTTTGGATATTTTAAATTATTTCAAATTATTTCAGCTTATCAAGTCCTGATATCATACATTCCAAACTAAAGCTTTCTGAACTTCAAGCTAAAGTTTGGCTATTTGATTACAATTAATTGCTTTCTCCATTTTTCAGAGAAATCCAATCACCTTTATCACAAAAGTAAAAGAAAGTTAAAAATAAAGCATGGCAGAGTGTCAATGAGTGTTATGAGATGTAAACAAGTTTTGTGGAAGCTATCAAAAAGACTAGAGAAGTGGTGTTTACTATTGAGAAAAACATTTTCCATTGTTTCTGTCCTACCTAGACAAAAGAAAAAAAATCCATTGACCCTTTCATGAAATTAAAAACTTTTAAGCATTGAAAAAAAGACGTTTGGTTGCATGAATATAGGAACAGACCCATCATTACATTTTTTAAAATTATAATAAACATCATAGCAAATACTTTAATATTTACTAATGAAGAAAAACCTATTGGATTGCCAGCTAACTTTTTGCTGACAGATAATTAGTAGGTTAGCGTACCAAAGCAAAAGTAGCAATACAATAGAAAACAAAAACTTCATGTTATATACTTAATTATTATGTCTCTGTTTTCATATTTAAAAACTTCCTTTCTGCAAATGGGTCTCTGAAAAATAAATAAATAATGAGTTTGGTAAAATTAGTCAGGGATTTTACAAAGGCCACCCTAAATATTAAGTGAACTAATTTAGCTTGTCAAGACTAGAACAGAAATTTTTTGACATTATGTTTCTTGTTTATAATTTATAATATTGGGATAGTTTATATGTGTAGGAAAAAGATTAAGTTTTGTCTTTTTTCAAATCCAGTTAACTAAAGTTGCTTCCTGATGGTCTGGCTTCATGTAATTTCTCAGAGTAAAAGGTCTCTCATAATGGAAAAGCTATTTGCTTCATACAGGTACAGGTTTACTTTTATGGCCTAATTTACAATAATTCTTAATAAGTATGCATTTCATTCTTTTTGGTTTCTACAGCAGTTGTCATAATTGAAACTGACTCATTATGTTAACTTCATGACTTCTTCTAAACGATTTTTACTTGAGTCATTTAATATGGGTAAATGGAGGATCGAGACATTATTTGCTTTATCTATCTATCATTAAATGAACATACATTTTTCAGGACACACAGATTTTTTTTAAAATTTATGAAAGTATATAACTTCAGATCATATAATATTTATTTATATAATAGTAAACATCATTCAAACTATTTAGAAACATACACACAATGCACAATTTTAAAATTGTGACAAATCTTTATTTTAATTCATTATTTCTGTTTTATTTTGTTATTTCAGTTTTCCTTTTGGATAAACAAGGAAGTATCAGTAATTTCAGAGCCTTAGAGTTTGCATGGCCAGATAAATTTTTACTTATTTTTTCTCTCTTTCCTTGTTTTGAAACAAATTTCTTAAGGTATAAATAGCATTTTCTTTATCTTTTCTTATTGAAACATACCTTTTTTCTCAAAATCACCTCCAGGTGGCTTTATGTTATTTATTTATTTTTTGCTATGAACCAAGTTAAGTATTAGCTCCTTCCTCCCATAAATAAGCATTAATTTTAAGTTATTGCTATTCAGGCAATTAAGAAGTTTCTCTCTAACTGAATTCAATCTCATATGCTAATTTAAATCATTTTCTTCAATTTGATTTTCACTGGAAGTAGAAGAAAATAGGTTAATTTTACTCATCAAAATTCAATTCTTAGAGTCATGCCATATAATGGATGAAATATACCATGGAGATCATTTAGTCAGCATAAAAGTTTAATACTTATTTTTTCTAATATTTTTACTTTGGTGTTGACTGATTGCTTTTAAAACCTACAAATGTGAGTAATTCACCTCTTAAAGATTGGATAGCTGTGAACATTAGAAAGTCAGTTCTTATGCTGAGATTATTATGACTATATTCTCTTACTTCATCATCTATGAACTTTTCCCTGAGTCTTCATCAGTTTTAGTATTTGCTCCCTCTTCTAAGCAGTATGACTGTGTAGAGGAGGAAAAAATAATTTTCCACATACCTTTCTCAGTTCTTAACTGAGACTCTGTAATAAAAAAAAGAGTCTCAGTTCTTAACTGAGACTCTGTAATAAAAAAAAAACAGATTAACAAGAGAAAAATAAACACAAATTTGTTAACATGTATACCTTATTTATACATAGGAGGTACCTAGGAAATATGAGTAACTCAAAGGGATGGCTTTAGAATTCAGGATTAAATATTATCTTAATAGGGAAAAGAAAAGGGGTATAAGCCTCTTATTAGACTAAATAACTTTTGGAAAATATAAATGGCTTCTTAGAAAAGTAGATGGGAGATATGATAGTTTGTGACAAAGTTTGTCTGGGTGTCATCTCCACTTCTTGCTTGTTCTCCTGTGATAAAAATAAATCTTTGCTAGTTGATGAAGCTCCTAAGGAAAAGAGGTCTATCGCAATTGACTTCCTTTTGGAGAATCTGTCTTTAGTAGATAAGGGGAGTCCAGAGAAGACCGCTCCATGAATTTGAAGTTTTCTAAATGTCTACAGCTCAAAGTAATCAGTATAGCAAAGCTGCTTAATTTGGGGTGGCACATCCTAAACTTCTACTATTGTAATTTAGGCTATCATATTCTGATACCTTTCAATCGAAATTGAGCTAAACTCTTCGGTTAAGACAGGTGTGCCAAATCATGCTTTCTGATTTATTATTAGAAGGTATCTTGACAAAGACTGAGTTTAGTGGGAATGAGAACCCTTGTGTACTTGCAGTGTCTGCCAATAATGTGAAAGAAAAGAGTGACAGCAACCATGTAGTTGCTGACCTGAATGAAATATTAATTGTATTTTCTCATACTTGTTTAAAAGAATGTATGGCACTCTTCTACATTGTACTCATATTTAAATAATGGTATACTGAAACTCTCAAGGTTCTCTTATTCATTTTTTGCCTCTGCATAATTTAATGTGTATTAAATCTATTCAATGTATATATCTTCATCAGAATATATATATACTTACATTAATTATATATTAAAGTTCTATATTAAAATATTTTAAACTTCTTTATCTTTAATTTTTCCAGAATTCCTTTTTAAATGTGTATGAATACTTTAAATTTAATTCATATATTTCATAATACTAATACTACTTTTTAACTTTAATCTCCTAATGCCCTGTGTTATTTTAGTTCAGTCTATCCTCTAAAATTAGATAACAAAATGATATTTTAACAAGTAAACATTTTGCTAAGTGATATTCCTGTGTGAGAGAAATGATAAGAAAGCAAGGTAAACCTTTAAGTCACATGCCTTCTGACTCCAAGTAAAAAAGAGTGAGAGAACAATCCTAGACTGCTGTGTTTTTAAAGTGATTACTCTGTCATTTAAATGAGGTTCTGCATGATGATCTGGGAGTCCTCAATTCATAGTGAAATGTCAGATAAGTCATGTATCTCCCAGGAAGATATCTGCCTTAGTACCTTTGTTTTCTCATTCATTATCCGCAAGTAACCCTTAGGAAGCATGACCTTGACATAAATGCAACAAATTTCAGAGTACGGGAATAGGGAGAAACCTTGGGCAAAGTGCTTTCTATAGTTGGAGATTTGTGAGGCACAGTCTTATTGCTACCATAAGTCCATATCTGATGAGAGGTTCTCAGTCAATTATCCATTGAGATCTTTGAGAAAATAGTTGTACTTTCATAATCAGAAAATGCATTTGATATATCCTTCATTTAATACAAACAGAAATATCAACATTCTAATAGTAATTCAAACACATAATATTACTTTAGAATAAAGAGACTCTTGTAAGTCAAGTTAGCATTGGGAGGACTGACATTTGCCTTCCATCTGGGGATGATGAACTAAGACTTGTACACACTGGGATTCACTTGTCATCTGTTTTAGACATAAATATCATAGAAAGGTCAATACATCTGGAATAGATCATAAAGTCTAATGTGAATGTTGATTTTGAATGGAAATGCAGTATCTTTCACAATTTACCAAAATTGTTATAAAAAACAGTTGTTTACAAATTTTTTCATACAAATGTGCTCACAATATAGATGTATCTTTAGTATTTATGTAAAATGAAAATGTATTAACATTGATTATTAAACTTACGTATGTAATGCCACATTTATTTGAGTGTTAGGAATTCATATATTTTAAAAATGCATTTTAAAAAAAGACAAATTTAAAATTTGTATTTTTATATGTAAAAAAGGGGTAAATATACTTAACACATTTCTATTAACCTCTTGAACAAGTTGATATTTTGCTATTAGAAAAACTATTGAGTTATTTTCAATTTCTAGTATTATTCAAACATAATACATCAGATTCCAAATAAGAATACTATACATACAAGTATCTTAACCATTTTTAAAATTTTAAATTCTCTGAAGAATGCAATCTTATCAGTTTCCTATTAAAGTTAAAAATTCTCCCTTTACTCATTAATGTGAATTGGTCTTATAACAAATGTCGATGCAGAAATTTCATACAGTTTATATTTAAAAATATGTCTTTGAGTCACTTTATATTGAAAAATAAAAGTCAAGTTGATTTGATAAAGAAGTATAAAGGACTAACATGCAAAAACAGAGAAAAAGCATAATTTGAAATCCAGAAATTCATATTTATTTACTATGAAAATGATTTTATAACAATGGTCAAAGAAATGGCAAATGAGCATTTCTAGTTAACATCTCATTATTCAAGAGTTTTAAAATTACCCTATACACTGAGGAACATAGCCATCATTGTTATACAAATCACACAAGTTAGGACTTAGGTATTTTTAATCAGTAAATACAATAGTTCAGGGAGAACTATTGGTCTTGATTTCAAAGAATTTTTTAAAAACCTATCTGTAAACTATTAGTATAACAAAATAAATCCACATTCAGAGAACATCTCTTGTTTGCTAAGATTGTTTTCTATTTTAATTTTGATTTAGTGTCCAATATGAAAGATGACTTTACCTGAAGATAACCTTTTCTGTCTTTTTAGGGTACTACTAAAATCTCACTACAAAGATAATAAATTTGCCTCTATAACTATTGAGAGAGTGACCTTTTACAAATGAATGATATTCCTTGGTCTGGCCTCATGAACCTATTAAATCAGACTCTTCAAGTATAATCCCCAAAATCTGAAAATGTTAATAATTTCTTCAGCTAATTCTTATGGTTTTGATGTCAAGAGCCAATGACTAAGAGAGAGTAGATCAATTCTACCGAGAACAATAAATGAAACAAACAGAAACATAGGAAAGGTGTATCTTTCCTATAGCTTTCTGAACTTAAGGAATTGTTTATGACTCCAGTGCTTCGGTTGTCTTGTCTTCAAGATCAAGGAACTTCATGGATTTGTATAGATGCAAAATTCTTAACAGTAGTATGCACACTTAGAAAAACTGTTAAAAAAAAGTGTCTATTAATTTTCTTTTCTACAATTCATCTTAAGAATTCTGAGAAAGCTTGTATCACTTTTCTGTTCTATGTCTATTTGAAACTCTTTTACTCAATTAAATATATAAAATTTAATCACCCTGTTGAAATAATAGGATTTCTAGTTGATGTTGTATTCCTTCCCATTTTCTTTAAATTCCCTAATAGTAAATATAAAAAGCTTCTTAATTAGTACTGAATTGTAAATATATTGAATGCAAATATGTCGAAATGAATCAGATTTGTCTCTCAGTAGAAGTTAAGTTATACAACCCGACTGAATCCCAGTATAGTGTAGCATCTATTTACAAACAACTTTTATATATTAAATCACACGAGCATTCAAAATAATTAGGAGCTTTATGTGACATATAACATTTACTTTTATTGTTACTTCATGAACCAAGCAATAAAGTAGATTTTAATTGTAGAATAACTGTTTCATCTCTATGTAAAATGTAAAAACTGAGTCTACCATTTGAAGATTGCAAATTATGTTATTTAAGTGCAGCCATTATTTAAAAGACAAAGATATTTTAAAAGTATTTAATTGAGAAAGATTTATTGTAGTCTATATTTTTAAAAATAAACAATTAAAAATTTATTTTTAAATTTATAAAGTAATTTATCATCACCAAGCCAATATTACAGAAAATGTTAGACAGACCTTTTTAAAAAGAAAAAAAATGTATCTAAAACAGAAATAAAGATTTGTAATAACTACATCACTAACTACATAACTACATAAATAACTATCTCTAAATGGATAACAATTAAGAGCTCCAACCAAAAGATAGAGTAGCTGAATGAGTAAGAAAACAAGACCCTTATACATGTTCACTCCAGATTAAAAGACACACACAGAGTAAAAGGAAAGGATGGAAAAAATAGATTGCCTTGATGTACCTAGAGAATATTATGCTCAATGAAATGAGTCAGATAGAGAAAGACATACATTGTAAGGTTTCATGTATTTCTAGAATCTAAAGAACAAAATCAACAACAACATCAACAAAAGCAGAAATAAACTCATAGATACAGAAAATATTTAGATGGATGCTAGATGGGAGGGTGTTAAGGGGGACAGAAAAAGGCAAAGAGATTAAGAGGTACAGATGGATAGTTGCAGAAAAGACATGGTGATATAGAGTGTAGCATGAGGAAGATGGTTGATAATGTTGTTATAAATATGTAAGGGGGAAGAGGGGAACGAGTCTTCTTGAGGTGATCATTTTGTGAGTTATGTGAATCTCTGATCACTTTGCTATATAGCTGAAACTGGTATATTATTGTATGCCAACTATAATTGGAAAAAAAGTAATTGAATTGTACAATGTAAACATAAGATACTAATTATCTATTATATTTCATAAAAATAAAATAGGAACTGGTAAAAATTTAAATTTCTTATCTATTAAAACTGAGCAAAATACAACAAACTCCATTTACAACTCACAAGCACTACTCTGTTTAAGTATTAATTTAGGTAATTTTGAAATTTCAGTCAAAATTTGTGGGATTTATTGAAAATGGTCAATAAGGGCCAAAAGGGTTGCTCTTGGGGGAAAAATAGGAGCTAGTGCTGCTATCAGAAATATGTAGGAACATGGACATCGAACCCAATTTAGACAATCTTTATGAAAGAAGTTCTGATGAAAGCCCTTTTGGAAGACATTTTTAAATTATGAAACCATTTGTCTCGCTAATGATCTAGGTCCATATCTGATAAAGATACAAACATTTCCTCTAACATGGTCTTAGCAGTTCTTTCTGGACAGTGGGAATACAGTTGAACTTTTGACTTTTAATCTTTATTACTAAAGCTACATAGTTTCACTACTAAGCCCCATCTGTTTCAAGTGCCTCTTGTATTATGAAAGTTTTTTCTTAATTATATCAGTAGTAAATTTAGCTTTAAAAGGTAGAATTTTTGCATTTCTGACACTCAACAGTCAATTGCTTGGAATCAGTTGTTAAAAAGTTAATTGGAAGAGACTTAATGATGCACTACTTATTATAAAATAATGAATTTCAACTATATGAATTAACAGCAAGAGAAAAATATGTTTTAAAAAAAACTTTTAAGAAATTCTTTATTTGGTCATAAGTCTTGGCTTCTGAAATTAATCAATAGATTTTGATTGTACTCAACAGAAAGAAAAGAGGAAATGGTAAATCACATTACAGCAGATTCAGAATGATAGAACTGGAAAATACCTTTCAGATAGTTTACTTTAAAACTTATAAACTGTCAGTCAACTTTATAGGTCAAACCCATCGATGAAACTGTGTCAGATGATGCTTTAAATAGAAAACTTCATTGCTTGCCAAATGTAAAGTTTATAGAATTCACATAAAACTTAGAATTTACTTTCCACTTTAAAATCTCTCTGAATTTGCATTATTGCATAATAGTTACCCTTATTAAACAGAACATGCAGCTTCCAATTCTTTACATCCACCACTTTCCCTATGATTTAAGTTCAGTTCATTTTATTTAATTTTGTTATCTTTCTATTCTCTCTGCCAATGTATTTTATAAATCTTGACCTCTTTTTTGTTTCATTTTGTATTTAAATTATATGTTATTCCAAAGGAAATATGTAATTTGCTCTAACCATGTAACTGGCACTTTCCAGAGCATGAAACAAAGTGAAATGAGTCTTGTCTGGTGATAAATAGAAGAGAATTCAAATTTTGCCATCTAACAATCATCATCAGAGAGGCTCATTTCATTCTATCTTGGATAAAATTGCATGTTATGGTATGTTTTGATTCTGGTATAAAGAAGTATGTTGGAACAATTAATACAAAGGTTAATGAGAAGATATTTTGTATAGAAGTAAATCTGTTTTAAACATTTATACTAAATAGAATTTTTAATGCTTTTAATATTGTGAATGGGATTTAAATTCCTTTTTAGACTGTGACAGTTATTTTGTTCATTATTAATCATTTTTGTCCAGATTGTACAAAAATACATGCAAAATGTTAAAATTTAAAATAAAAGATGAAATTTTTCTGTTAAAGCTAAAAGTTCATTAACTACAGACTTTATGTTCTCTACTTAATAAGGATCAATATATTAATTATAAAAAACACAAATTTTATATTTTATGTAGTAAGAAGACAGACAAGTAAACAATTTAAGCAATGTCTAATTCTATAAAAAAGAAATTTACTTTATGAAAATTATTCCAAAATAAGACTAACATGTTTTCTTGTGTCAAACTTAAGGTGTGTGTAATTTGTTTGATCTGTCATAAGTTAACAATTCACTGCTCTTATTATTGAAGCTATCTATTGCAGCATAACAATATTAACAAAAACGTAATAAGTTAAAACAACTTATATATCTCCTCAAAGTTATATAGGTTAGGAATTAGTCATCTATGCTGTTTCATAGTCTTATAGAGGGTTAAAATGAAGTATTGGCCTCTGCTAGGGTCTCATGTGAGGCTTGACTACAGAAGGATACACTTCCTAGCTCATGTGGATTTGGTAGGATTTAGTTACTTGTGGGATATTGGACTGAGGGCTTCAGTTCCTCCCTTGTCACATGGACAATTCCACATATTCACTTCATTAGATCCAGCAAGGAAAATAGAGTCTACTAGAAAGAATGAAGTTATAAGTTATCATCATATGTTACATAATCACTGAGGTGACATCTCATCTACTGTGCCAACTTCTATTGTTAGAAACAGGTCACCCTGTGGCCCATATGCAAGAGGAAAGGAATAACCAAGGGTAGAAATATCGACAGGGGAAGATTATTGAAGGCATTTTAGAGATTACTGTAGTTCCATAGCTCTCTAATTTTAACTCTTTTCAGGCTTTTCTTGCACAATCACCATAGTCAACCACTGAGCTATGTGACCAACTGCATGTAGTCTTAATGTCTCCTTATAATTTAAAATGTAAAAAATATTCACAAGCAAGGCAGTGCATCATGATAAAAATTATTGTCACTTTTGTAAGTGCTTTCCTTTTTATGGTAACATCTGGTTATTTTTTTTCAAATTTAGCAAAGTTATGCTTTGTTTGGTGCACTGACACTATGACAATAACTAGGTAAATTGCTTATAGAATATAATTGTGTTATTTCAGATATGTTACTTAAGAAGTGTCTAAACACGTTTTTCAGAAATTAGTTGGGACTCTGATTGGAAGTGATAGAAATAAATCTTAAATAAAGAAGAAATACAAGTGAATTTATTTTTTCCATAAATGACTTGATGAGTTTACCTTGCTTTAAGTATAACAGCATTTAAAATATTAATTCAAGTGTAGGGGATCTATTTTCAGTCCTAAGATGTCATTTGTGTTGGTGCCATTATCAATAAGAACATACTTATAGAGTTTATAGAGTATAAACAATAAAATCCTAGCCAAAACCAATCAAAAGACAATAAAAAATAAACACCTTTTCCTCCCACCTAATAGTTAAGAGTAAAAATTTTGAGTATGACTTTTATTGGCTTTCTATTAGACATTTATTATACATGAACACTGAGAAAAAAGGATAAAATGTCATCATTGGCCACATATAGGTAATATGTTTATCCATATATCCTAGAGATTGGGTCAGTCCTACCCAAAACAATTAGACTGAGAATAGAGGAAGTATGATTATCCAAGCAATACCTAAATACTGTTAACAAAAGAAGGCAGAAATTATACAGGAGAGTAAAGTAAATTGAGATATATTTATTGACCATATAATTAACATATGAACCACCATTAGGTGCTAGAGCATCTAAAAATAAGATAGATTGCTTCACCCTTAGTCAATCAAATATATAGACAACAGTGCCAAAGAAAATAGCGATTTGGACAAGATGTTTATAAAAGTTGTATGTAATTAATTTGTGTGATTATATTTGTGTCTCAGGATTCGTTATAAAAGGTTTCAATGAAGACACAATTTAATTGTACAGTGCAATCTACATTAGAAAACATGAGAAAATGTAGATAAAATAATGAGTAGTAGTAAAAGAGTAAGTATTAAAGGAAAGAGACTATGTGAAAGAAATAATAGCAGGATTAATCTTATCAGTTTGAGAAAAGAAGCTAAAAGTTATTAGAAATCACATGGGTTAGAGAAATTGACTAGACCATACAGAGGCACAGAGACATTGTTATTAGACAAATTGTCTAGACCACACAGAGGCTCAGAGACACTGTTAAAATATTGTATTCAGTCACTTTCAAAATGTATTGAAACTGGATAATATAGATATCTGTGAATTATAAAAGTGAGATTATTTGCAATCATTCTTGAAAATACAGTTATGATAGCCAGTGACCAATACTATATAATGAAATAGAGCTTTTGAGATTGAAGTAATGTGTTGTGCAAATATATTTTTTAAATCAATTAAGTAGCATGATATTGAGTACATAATGTGGCTACAGTTAAGCTAAAAAAAAGTGAATTCAAAATAAATATAACTTTTGTAATGCCATGTTTTCAAATACTGTTAGTACAGTTAGAGCTTTAGAGTAAAGCATAAATAAGGACTAGAGAAAGACATTGGGAAGTCATTCCCTTAAATATGATAACTTCAGCAACACAATAGCAACATTTTACTTTAGCAAGTTGAGGTAGCAAATCATATCCATCTATTGTTTTCAGTCCAGAAACTGCTTTAGAGACAAGTGAAAAGAGTTTTGTATGGCATTTTGCAGATAATAAAGAAGTAGAGTAGTGTGTTCCATTTTAAATAGAAAACATTGCTGGTGACAAGATATTCTTAAAGGAACATTTGCATGATTTGGAACAAAGCATTTTAGGGCTGGAATATTAATGTAGTACTTCCTTCAGTACTTCAGAAAATAGTGTTATTCATATATGATGAAATTCAGGACTCCATCATGGAAAAATTACTAATCTTCTCTAAACCTTTAGACCTCCTCCAGTAAGTGAATTCACAACCAGAGGGACTACAGTTAATATAATTTCTCCTGCAGCCATCAATCAGAGTATTTTGTATTCTGTTGTTTCAGAAAATGGGGAGGGTGAATAGATGTTTACTCAGTCAGTGTTTTCACCATTAAACAAGTCAACTTGGATTTGAATTTAATTTCAGGTTGAATTATTGTTTATATTTCTAATAAAAATGTGTCCAATTCAAATGTAATTGGTAACTATGTGCTGAATCTGACTAAAACTTCAATTATCGTTACAAGAGTGATCCACCCTTCCCCCACTCTAGGAAATACTAAATATTCAATTCCAGAAGACTTCTCCTCATACAGGGATAGTTTAATGACATTTCTTCAAAATTAATGCACCATATTTTCAGCTTTTAGTCATAATTATTGCCTTATAGGAATTCTTCCCACTGTTCTGTACAATTCAAGACCTGTATTCCATGTCCTAGCTTACATAAACCTGAAGAAACTTTAAAATCATAAATACTTATGAATGCCCAAAGAGCTATATCCATGATAAAATATATTTATAGTATATAATGTTTCCTCAAACAATTAAACTAGACATAAATTAGCAATTTTTAAGTAAGTAAATCATTTGAGTTTTGTCTAGCCATCGTGGTTCACTAAGAATAGAATGATTTGTGAGCCTCTAGGAATAAGTCCAGAACTAATTCCTTCTCACCCATTCTTTGTTTCACCTATTAGCTACAGCTTAGTTATCCTTTCCTTCTTTTTGTTAAGCTGGATGGCATGGAGAATTATGGGTTGTCAAAAATATTTCATATGTATTTAATAATAACATAAATATAAAATATGAAATGAACAAGTGAATGTTCATTCTGTTAAAGCAGTTTGCAAGGAAATCATTAAGGCCTTTTTCAAGTATTTTAACAACCAACCATTACAATAAATTGTGTTCTTAAAACAAATGCTCAACATCATAGTTTTCTTTTTGTTTTCTTTTTTGTTTATACTGCACTGCTGTGCCTCCTCTCTAAATATTACTAGACTTCTTTTTTTCTTAGCCTTCCACCATCTAACCAAAGTTATGATTTCTCAGTCTTTTCTGATACTTTCCCTTTTTTTCTATTAGTAGTAAGAGAATATGAGCAGTCAAGGTTTTTATTTCAAATAAACAGGTACTACTGCAATAGCTATCATAGAAAAATGAAGGCACTAGGATGGGATGTGATCAACTTCCTTGTGACTAGGTTGAATTTAAGATGTGTGCTACATCCAATTTAAACTATCCAGGAAGCAACTGAATCACCTAAATGTGCTCAAACTCTACAAAGCAGCTTTATAATATGAGGCAAGATAACCCTAGGGATGGAGACCTGATCATGGAGCCAGATGGTCTGGGCATGAATTTTTGTACACCTGTAACCTTGGGCAAGTAAACAGACTCTCGGGTTCCTTTATGTAATATGGTAAAACACTACTTACTCCAAGATTTTTTAGTGAATTATGTAACGTGCTTAGAATGCCATACATCATGTTATCTGCTATACATAAATGTCTACACCTAGTTGAAATAAAGAAGATATTCTAGTTCCAAATTATCACAAGCACTATTATTTTCTGAGCCAACTAAAGTGCCAGCCTGCTCTCTGAACTTAACTGTAATTCAGCAGATGCAGTTTCCTAACCAATAGACTATAATTTGTTGCACAGTAAACCACCTCACAACTTTCAGCAAGTTAGAAAAACACTAAATCTGAATAATAAAGACATCACTCAATGAATTAGGACAGTTGGTTTTCTTTCAATGTTTCTTTGGGGGAAGGAACATCTATTCAATTAGAGGTCATTCATTTGATTTTATTTGATTTTTAACCTATCATGCAATGAATGCATACAGAATGTGCTGTAGCAGCTCTGGTTCCTTTCCATTCATTCTCAAAAAGTGCACTTCTCTGGGTGGAGCAGGCTGGCACTTCAGTTGAACCCAGGTGCCTTTCTCTTTGGCTTTCTTCTTTTTTTGATCATTTTCCTTTACATGTTTCAGGAAGAGATCTCAGCTGTTAGAATGCTTAATATGTTCAATACGTACATATTCTTGGCAAGACTCTTGCCATTAACTTGTTTACAATAATGCCAACTGCATGCCAGGTAACACTGTAAACTCTTTCCATTTTTCCAGAGTAACATTAGTTGAGCATTCCTTTTCAAACAGGCCCATTCCCTTGAGGTCTATAATACCGCCATTTTTATAGATTTGCATGTATGTGAGCAAAGAAACAACTCCATGTTTTCCAAAAGGAATAGAGAACATATAGCAGGTGACTTTTCTACTTCCCCAACATTCCTGAATCTCTGGTTTCTTCTTTTATCTATAGCAAAGTTTTTTAAAGCTTTAAGTTAACTAGATAGAGTTTATGTTACTTTTGTAGTATAGCTTTTTTCCAAAATTTCCAGAAATATGCATGACATTATATTATACCAAATGTTAATAAAATTAGGCTTATATAGCAGAATTTTTTAAAGTTTGCTGTAATAAACATACACATGTAGTATCAGAGCTATTTGAAAATGTCTAACCCATATGCTGGGTAACTGAAATGAATATAAAATAATATTGAAAGTCAATGTACTTGAAAAAATTTTAAAAACTTAAAACATTCATATAAAATTGCTTAACTCCATTATATATGTGTCGATTGCTAATAAAAATGTTTGAGAAAATATTCCTATTGTTGGAATCCATCTTTATAATCACAAGAAAAAAAAGTAGGAACATTTGTGAAGCACAAAATTCTAAAGAGATTGCCAATTTACACATAATCCTTTTGGACCAGGACCTCTCCTTTATGATCTCATTTAAGGTTAATTACTTTATAGTCTCAAGAAAGAAAACCATAATGTTTCTTTCTGAGCATGTGTGTGTGTGTGTGTGTGTGTGTGTGTTTGTGGGGTATGTATGACAATTCAAGACTGCCTATGTGATAGGAGTCACTAAAGTCAATGTACATGTTCCATGTTCACGGGCTTAGTAAATTGCATATGTAAGATCCAATCTTTTGTTGTTGCTATTGGTTTGAATTTTTTTGTTTACTTATATATTTCACCAAATTTATCAATCATGGCTTCTATGTAAACAAGACAGCTTTGGGCTTAAAATATACTTTTGTTTTTAATTATATGTCAGAAATGTGCAGTTGATTTAATGGTTTCTTTGAACATTATGTGTCTCGGCTACGGTTCTGCATTTTAAGATAAAATGATTCTTAATGTGGGAATATATTTACATTAAGTAGTTTATAATGTGTGTTTTCTCAAAGACTGTTCACTTTTTTAAATTAGTTTTTATTTTATTTCATTTATTTCAGTTTATTGTAGTCTTGCCATGTAAACAAATTATGGATATTTAATAAAGCACTTTTGTTATGTTTTCTAATAGTGCTTATTATTTAAATTATTCTAATTATAGTAAAAATACATATTTTCTACTACATTATTTGATATTCTCTATATAATACCCCATGTGAAAACAATTTTCC
>PVKZ01004296.1:0-89508 GCA_004027375.1 Macroglossus sobrinus
TTCTTTTCTCTCTCTCTCTCTCTCTCTCTCTCTTCTCTCATTTTACGTACCAGGGCAGGGGAAATATTCATTCACTGATTTTTTAACTAATTACACATCACTATGGAATTTTTGCCAGTGTCTCATTTCACACTGACAAAGTTTTAAGTAGAATTTAATGAACATTCTATATTCTTAACCTCCTGAGATGTGTGTGTATTTCTTCTTTAGTGTTCCTACATCTGGCAGTGAGGTACTTGAAAATGAATTGTATCATCGGAATGACTTAAAATAAGTAATGAGCTACTCAAGTAACCTATGTTTCATCTTCCTAACCCTGTGCAGTGAGGCAGTTAACTTTGAAAATCCTTTTCCCCTGGCAAGATGTCCTGAGGGTTGGATTGTGTGTCTGTTCCTGTTCCTCACTGTCCTACTGCAAAAAGGAGTAACGCTTGTGGTTCCTAGCGAACTACTTCAGGGCTTAGGAAGCTCTAGAATATGGGCCCTAGAAGTTGGAGGAGAAATTTCAGTCGTCTTTAATGTGTTCAGCAAGTAGTGTTTAATGAACCTCTGGAGACGGCCACTTTGGGTGCACCTCCACTCCCCTCATGAGCCCCTGAGGTCCAGAGCTGCTCTGCTCTGTCCAATATGTATGGCTATTGAGCACTTGAAAGGTGGCTGAAGTCCATATGCAGATATGATGTAAAGATACAATGCACACTGGATTGCAAAGAGTCAAGTACAAAACAATAACTAAAAAGAGTAACTCTTGATAATGATTACATTTTGAAGTGATAATATCTTGGACATTTTGGGTTAAATAAAATATATTGTTAAAATTCATTTTATCTATTTTTCAATCTTTTTTTAAAAAAAAAACTTGGCTAATAGAAAATTTAAAACTGCACATGTGACTAATATAATATTTTAATTGGACTGTGCTGGTCTAGAGGTAGCCCGTTCTTCTCATGATAGTTTTAAGAGACCAACATTTTTATTTATTCAACAAATGTTTACTGAGGACTAAATGAAGCTGCTACCTGAGGGAGGCTTTGGGATCAATTTAAAGACTCCTGAGTAATCCCTTCAGTCTCTCTAATTACTCCTCTTCTGTGGGGGAGTCTTGTATTATAAATGAAGACTGAGCTTGCTTTTTTATTTAGATCATCCCAAAATGAAAACCTTGTTAACTTAAATTGCAGGGAAGAATAGAAGACTAGTGGAAATAAAAATTCCCTGCTGCAATTATGTAAAAACTATTTTGCAAAGGACTGTGAGGAAGAATATTTTCATTTCTGCTAAGAGGAGGTAAACAGCATAAATTTTTATCCCGTAGTATTCATTCACTGGTTTTTTCAAAGTGACTTTCTGGGAAAGGCACACTAGACCTAGTAATGCAACAGAATGTTGAAGTACTCCAATTCTTTTTTTTTTTTTTTTTGATAAATCTATTGGGGTAACATTGATTAATAATATTATATAAATTTCAGGTGTACAATTTTATAATAAAAATTTTAACATCACTTTATGACAGGGATGGGGAGCATGGTAGGGAATGCAGACAGCAGTAATATAATGGCTGTACATAGAGCCAGAGGGAAGATAATTAGGAAGATCGTTTTATAAACTATATAAATGTCTAACCAATATACTGTATACTTGAAACTAATAATAAAATAAAACAAAATGCTAAGAAATAACCCTCGAAAAATAAATAAACGTGGCTTTATGAAGGTGGTGTTTCAGACCAGTGAGAAAAGATGGACAGTTAGACAAATGGTGATAGTACAGCTGCTGAGCCATGTGGAAAAAAGAAAGCACTTTCCCTACCATTATTCTTTATATAAAACCAAATGGTTCACATGGTTCAAAGACTGAGATGTAAAAAGAAAAAAAAAAGAAGGAACCATAAAAATACTAGGAAAAAATAGTTTTATTTTAAAAAATAATTATGGAATATGATTTTTAAAGCATGATGTTAAATTGAGATGACATAATGGAAAAAGATTGATAAATTTGGAACATAAAATAAAAATTTATGTATAATGAACATATATCAAGTCAAAAAACAAACTATATTTCTACTTTGATAGATATATACACATATATATAATAATAACAACAATATATAAAGAACATTTATAAATCTATAAGAAAAATACCAACAACCCAGTAGATGTATGGATAAAGTATGAGAATAAGCCAATCTTAGAAAAAGAAACTAGATGATTATTCTCATTAATAAATGGATAAATATGGTTGAAAACAGGTCTCTTCCCCAACTAATAGAAATTTTAAAATGTATTGATAACAATACTGTTAAGAATTTGGGGAAATAGGCTGTTTTTACAGTGTTGGAAATGGTACAAATTGACACTTTTTTGGAGTGCAATTTGGTGATAGCCTTCAAAAAAATATTCTAAGCCTAGTTCAATCTAACAGTTTCACCCTTAGAAGTTTACCCTACAGTTATGCTTGCACAAGCACGCCAAAATGCATGACATCTCTATACAGTGGAATAGTGTACCAACTTGTGTCTATTAACATGGAAAGGTGTTCATGAGATACTGTTAGACAAGAGAATAGTACATACTGCTTGGTTTCATTTGCCTTAAACATAAAGTAGATATGCATTTAACAGCATCTACATAAAAATATGTGGAAAAATATATTCTAAATGGTTAAATGTAGATACATCAGGGAAATGGGTTGGGTGGAGACGGATGTGGGAAACGAGCTGAGGCCTTTCACTTTTTACTTTATAATTATCTGTACTGTTTTTTAAAAAAATAATGAACATATATTACTTTTATATTTTTTAAAACCTTTATTTGCCTTTCATAGGAAAACTACTAGGTTCAGGGACACTCTAGTGGGTTATAAATTCTTCAAACCTACTATTTGTGTTCTCTAAAACTCATATAAAATAATGAGTATTCATGTTCTCATTAAATTTTTTATTCTTTTTTTAAAAAAAATCTGAGTCCCATCTTTTAAAAAGGCCATATTATTTTTAGCAGACAACCACGCACACACAAAAAAATATTTTTATATTTCTTAAGCTTCCTTGTTGTTGTCATTATTATTTTGTTAGTATTTTCTTTCTTATGTTTACTTATACTTTTAATAATCTCAAAGAATAATTCTTTCTAAATTTTAAGGTTTCCCAAAAAGGGATTTTTAGTGTTTTTAGATCAGCAAATTCCATTAATCCATTCTTTTAGCTCCACTGTGCTGAATTTTACCTTGTATCCAACCTAGATCTTATCAAATATTCCTTACCAAGTGCTCAGAAGAAGGTATTTTAAGATATAAATTTATTTTGCAGGTGATGAGTGCACTCCTAAACTTAAAGGTCATGGCTAAATAAATGTCATGGAAAGTCTACGGTACTGAGCTCAAACAAGCATTCATAAATGAACTTTATCAAAATGCCATTAAAAGCTATCAGATCCTTGCTTTCTTGTTGTTACTCAAGGTTAAGTTATACTTACAACAAAAGCCTTGTTAAGTTTCTGCCAGATTTACTTAATGCTTCTACCAAATAGTCTTAACTTTACAATTTTCTTTGGAACTTATAAAGGCTGTAAATAGCATTTCTTAATACTAACTTCTACTTCAGAAGAATTCTAGAGTACTATTAAAGTATGACAGCATCCTGCTAACATACATTACCATCCATGTGTAAAAAATAAAATGCAGGAAAAAATATACAAGGCTATTTAGAGGAAATGAAATGAAATAGAAAACTTAACTATTTAGAGCGAGATCAAGGTTGTACGGGTGGAGAGCTAAAAGAGACAGACAAAAAGATCAGCGACTCCAGCTTCCTTATTTTATAGATGAGAAAGTTATAATCAGGAGCGGTAAAATAGTTCTGTGAAGGTCATAAAGTTACTTAGTGGTTGTGCCAGGGCTGTAACAGTGGTCTTGTGTGTGCATTTGCTCTTTCCATTGCAACATCATTTGTCCACCTGCATACTCACATGCTTCTGCATGTAGACTATATTTTTCTGAACATGGCAACTCTGTGGCCCAGGAGTTCTGCTCCTGGACATGTATCCAACATCCACCAAAAGACATGTACAAGGTTATGTATGGCACCGTTGTTCTTAATAGCCAAAATCGATAGCAGAGAAGGTAGGAGAAAGGGGAGGGGAGAAAAGGGGAACTGAAATATAAGTTAATAATAGAATGGGTAACTAAATTGGTGTATATCTGAAAAATGGAATATTACACAGCAATTAAAAGAGAAATGGACTGATTCATGGAACGATATGGATAAATCTCAAAAAAGCATATTGTTGAGTGAAAGAAGCCAGACATAGGAATTATGGAGTACATCTGTATTATTTATATCTGTATATATCTCATTAAGGTCAGGGAACATTTCTCAGCATCTGTAGATCTCTAGCACCAACCATGTTAGCTGGCACATAATAGGTGCTCAATGTATATTTATTTTAATGGAAAAATATATGATATAGAAAAAGACTCAAGGGAGGTGTTTTTCTATTGTGAAAAACAACAAGAAATATAAAGAAAAATAATTTAATTCTCAGTTGTTTACCAGAGCACAGCATGTGGAAACCTGTAATATTAACACAATATTAACTATAACTGACACTTGGCTAAATATGACCACATCTAGACTATGCTAGTATTTAAGACTATTGCAAAATAGACACTGCTAATGGAACCTATGGTATGACCCAGAATTAATTTACCCATGATATTAAGTATATGCAATAGCTTTCTCTATTCATATTTTTGGCCTCAATGGAAAGTCTTCTCAACTTCTTCCCCTAATGAGTTAATTGGTCAGATTTTAGTACACTGATTAGGTCGTGCTTTTGAGAATTTGTATCTTGGGGTCTAAATGAGCTTATACTAGAAGGAGGCTTTCTTTGACTTCTTGTCCTCTGGCATGGGTGGGTGTGCTGGGCTTTCATTTCATTGGGGTGATAAGTTTAGGATGAGGGAAATGGAGTAGCTCTTCTATCTGCTTTGATTTCAGACTCCTTACACCTACATGAGGAAATGAGGACCCTACCACCACATGATTCACTGCAGTTTATTAGAGTTCTACACTGAGGTTTGGGCCACTCCTACTATAAAACATCACATTTCTTTTTTTGGCATTTGATTTTCTTAGGGACTACCCAGAAGGTGAGTTAGCTAGACCAAGGTAGGATTTATAAATTCTGGATCTCTTGGTCCAATGCCATTTTAATGCTATAATAAGGCCACCATTTCATATATCTCATTTCTTCATTCTTAAACACATAATACAAAGACTTGTGATCCTTCCTTTGGCTGTTGGCATTTCAGGTATCTAGAGGTGTTACTGCCTATTATTCCAAGTTTTCACATGGAAAAAGTCCTTAAAATACAAAAGGAGAGGTATGCTCATGTTTGAAAAAGATGTGCCCTACTAATTATAGATTAGACAGACCAGATGAATGTGAGTCCCTGGGGGAGCCACAGGAACAAATTGTTAATCAATTTGCAATCATCTGTAGAAGCACTGACTACTGAGCTGCAATTAATACAGCTTTGTGAACAGCAATTTTTGCCAAAGCAAGTTCACTTCGTTAAATATTGACAGACAAGATTTCTATTCTTGTAGTAGGTTTTTCTCATCAACAGGATGAAAAAACACAGTCCTAACCATTTAGGTGGGTAAAAAATAACATTTGATGATCTTTTATCTAAAGGCATTTGTAAAGTGCTGCAATGGAAAAGGCTCTGTTATCCTTAATATTACTTAAATTACCTTTTAAAAGTTTATTTTTTTATCAGTGTTTATTTATGAGAGGTTAAACTTGATTCAAGATTTTCTCATTATTGTAATATCTAGGTAGGTTATATGCAGTTTGTTTTCATTGAAGCTTTCCAGAAACATTGTATTTTACCTCAGGGAAAACAAAAAGCTTGTGTTCTTTTCTTTTTTGCTGGTGTTATCAGCCCATGCAGCTTTTGACCCCTAATCCCCTTCATACTGAGACAGCTTTTCAAATGGACTAAGTTTGCTTGCCAACAGGACTTGAATTTCATGTTTTACCCTGTTATGATTCAAAATGTTAGCACATGTGGAAATAACTAACACAGTGACAAGACAAAAACATATCAAGAGTTCCTACCACCTATTTCATGAGTCTCCCCCAAATACATAGAGGCAGAAGGCTATTTTTTCTGAAAGTGCATGAATTAACATTTAATGGTTTTATTCTTTGTCTTCTTGCTCCTTTTCCCCAAACCCAGAAGTTGCCCCTTCACTGTTTATCTGTGCTCTGAGCAAATTCCCAGTTGTTGGACAACAGAGTTTTTAGACAAATGGTGCCCTTTCTCTCTTAATCTCATCAAGAACTAAATAAATCTTTGTTTATTACTGGCAAATTTTTAAATTAGATATTTTGAAAGTTCTTTGGGAAAAAATTTCTAACCACATTAGTCTTTCATTGGACTTATTCATTCTCGATTTAACATCTGTCTGTGGCATAGATACTACAATGAAATCCAAGATTTGAGAGAAAAGATATCTCACATGGATAAAAATATATACTTACTCGCATATGCAAATTTTAGTGGTGATGTTAAATTTTCGATAAAAGCATGTTGAAAAATAAATCCCAGTGAGTTCATGAGAATTGTCTAAGCTTCTTGTGTTGATTTGGTTTGCAGTTTAATTCAGCTGCAAAGCAGCTGATCGAGTGGGATAAGCCTCCTGTGCCAGGAGTTGATGCTGGAGAAGGTACCTCGGCAGCAGCTCAGAGCAGCATTGTCCCAAAGCACTCCGACACCAAGAAGAACACCAAAAAGCGGCACTCCTTCACTTCCCTCACCATGGCCAGCAAGTCCTCCCAGGCATCCCAGAACCGCCACTCCATGGAGATCAGCCCCCCTGTCCTCATTAGCTCCAGCAACCCCACAGCGGCTGCACGTATCAGTGAGTTGTCCGGGCTCTCCTGCAGTGCCCCTTCTCAGGTAAATTATCCCAACGGCATGAAAAGAGCTCGGTTACAAAAACGATCCACTTACATACATGTTTGTTCACTAGATGAAAAATATTGTTTATTTTAGCCTTCAGAAGATGGGCTTTCGTAAGGAGCAAAGCCTTTCTCATTTTGTAGGTGGGAAATGGAGAATGGAAAACTGAGTAATGAGCTGAAAACTACTCAGTCATTTTCAAAGAAAAGATCAGAAATTACAAGATGTTTTCAAGTTTCACTAAGCACTCGGTTTTACAGAACCTTCAACAAAGCTGCTTTGGGAGATCTTGCCAACTAAAACTTTCTCTCCATCCAAACTGAAGATGCTATGGTCAAAACTCATAAAGTTCGCAGTTCCCTGTATCTCTGTAACCTTACCTTGATATTTAGGCTTCCCAGTCAGAGTTATAGAGAAAAGATGTGACGATACATTTACTTTTAAGTTAAAAATTGGCATAGAATTTTTTTAAAACTCATGAGTTCCTCAAGATTTTGGCCTGCCTTGGAAAGTAGCTACTTATTATTCTTGTGTTAAGTAAAATGCATGAGATGATTGGGAGCATTCGTTCATTTATTTGGCAAACATTTATTGAGTGCCTTATTATATAGATCCTTCTAGGCACTGTTTTACTATCTTTACAAAGATAAATAAGACATAGGACTTCTCTACGTTAGGCCTTAATTCTGGATTGCGAAATAAGCCTAACTGTGGCCCTGCCTAAGTCACAGGGCTGCTGTAGTTATCCAACTAGATGACAGCTGTATTTTCCTCACTGCAAGGTCAGAGAACCTGGTCCAAAGTAGCCTGCCACAAGCAGGAGAAATTTTTTTGAAATCTTATGTTTTATTTTAAAAATTTATGCAGCCTTTACATTCTACTCTACAATATAGCTGTGGTTAAAAAAAAACACACACACACACATAAAAAATATAAAAATAAATTATTTTTCCTTAGAAGGAAGGGAGGGAGGGAAAGACACAATCCTTGTCTTCAAGAAGCCTACACAGTTTAATAAGTACCTGTTTGGGACCACAGTAAACATTTATAATACAGTTTTTGGTATTCCTTGTCAATATTATTAAAAATTATTTTCTCTCAGACTCATTTATTTGACCCAGCTCCTTTAGATTCATACTCCAGGTTGTGAGTTGAATGTTTTCACTCTCTGAATAGGGTTGTAGTTTGTCAGTGTTTTTTAGGTGTAGGGCCATGAAATTTTTGATCTAATGTGGGAAATAGAACACAGTTATGCATGTGTACACGCGCGCGCGGGCACACACACACACACACACACACACACTAGAATAGAGGGCTATGAGGGGAGAGGTCTTTGTTTTGTTCACTGATAAGTTTCAATGTCAGACATACAATAAGCACTCAATAAATATTTGTTGAATGAATGAGTCATCTGAAAAATGAGTAGAGGGGAAAACCATATTATTTTACATGTAGCTCATTATGCTATGTGAAAAATAGACGTGGTTTGTAGATTAGAGCAAGAAGCATCAAGTAATCTTTTGGCAGTAGAGAAAATTAAAAGAGAAAGGAAGATAAACTTAGCGTTTATATATTTTGCTGCAAACTCAGGAGTCAGGTGTGAGCTTGTCTCGTGCTACCACTCCAGAGCTGGGAATGAAGACTATAAAGTAGATTTATTTTTGTTTTGGTTTTAGTAGCTTAGGAAACAAGGCTCTTTCTGTGTTCCCATTAAAACAGTTTTCCCTTCATCCGAATTCCTCTCCTCTTCCCATATTCTAATTTGTTCTGTTTTTGGTGGTGACGTGACACCTCAGGGAGAAGTTATTTCTAGAAGAGGATGGGAGATGTTTGAAGTGCTGCCTGGTTTCGCCAGTCTAGGTTTATAGAAATTACTACTTATCTCTGGTACTGTGTACATTGGAGGGAACCACAGCCAACAATGAAGCAATGAGAATGTGTAGCATATGTGGCAGGTGTGCATTCTCCTAACCATGGAGATGAGTTGCAGTTCCATGAGAAAAGGATAAGCACAGCAGAAACTCAGGTTGTACCTGCTCAGGACGTGCCCACCTTCAGGCGGTTTTCTTCTGCTTTTAGTTATTTCTTGGTGACTTCTGTCTCTTTCTTTACTCCAGTGCTAAGAATGGCCCCATGTTGAACTGGTACCTGCACGATTCATCTTGTTCAGTACTTCACTCCTATGTCTGCGATGACAAAGACCTTAGGGAACCTCTAGTTCAGCTCTTCACAGGGGTCCAGAGACATGAAGTGACTTGTCCAAGAAAGCCAGTGTAGGGCTTTCAAGAGAAATGTCAGTCAAAGAATGACATCTTTTTCAGATATTTGTAGAGTCAGGCCCAGAAAGCTATATTTGGGTAATTTTTATCAAGGAACCGAAAGGTTCCTTGATAATGGTATGCACCTTGAAATGAGCTTCCTTGTATCTTCTAGGAAAGCCTCTATCTTTTATGTGGTGCCAACTTGTAGATGATCTTGAAGTGTGTACATAAACAGATTATAATAGGATAAACAGGATAAAATAGCTGAAGGCCATTAGGTTTTATCTCAGAATGAAAAATCGGTGTGCTTGCCATTAGAAATTGATTGGAAATAGACTTTGGAGAAAATGAGAGTTTGAGGAGAAACTCTTGTTTGTGGCACCCCTTGGATCTGCTTAGATTCAACCAATAAATGAACTAACAGATACAGAAGTAATTTTTAAAAGATATAGATTCCATGTGTAACAGATTTATTTGTGAAAGTAAATTGTATGATGTGATGCTGATTCTCACTGGCCTTGGCAGGGTCTAATCCAGTGGGAATATGAAAGTTCCTTCAGGCCCTCAGGGAGCTAAACTCTCAGCTTTGTCCTAATAATCTTTTTTCTTAATTTATGGGAATTGAGGAAACTATATTTGGCATTAGGTTTTTATTACAGAAAGCCTAGCATTTTGGGTATAGCATCGTTTCCTTGGGGAAACAAAGTACGAGCCAACCACATTCTTTTAATAACACAAGAGAAAAACATCCATTCGTGCAGGGAACCTAGTATCCATTCTGCAGCATCTAGTACCACCACTGCATTCAGCAGTCAGACCTGATATGCAATGATTGAAATTGATCAAGTAACTGAACCCAGGCAATGAAATGACCTGAATAGCTCAGTTTCTTCCTAGTAAATGAATCGTGAGTAGTATGGATAAGACACCTTTAGAAACAGAATGAAGGTAGAAAAGATTCCTTTAAAGGTTTATAAATAATTGCCTGCTCTAAGAATGTCTAGGCAGCTGCATTTTAATTATGTGTCCCCACTGAAAGGTAGAAATAGTGAAAATGATTCTGAAAATAGCAAAATGCCTTAAGCATTTCACATAGACTTAACATATTGATAGACAGGTGAATATTCAATGGGCAATTCAGGGAAATTGTTAGTGGGCTAGTCCAACCAGGCTAACCATCCGAAAGTCCGGTTTGGTTCAGGGCAGCATTCCAGGTGGGGCAGCACGTTATTGTGAAAGGCAACAACAGTTGGATTTTGTATGTAAGACATTGTATTTACCAAATGATTCCTCAGTATCTTAATGCAAATTGGGTAAGCAGTAAATTTGTGTTGAATAAACTGAAAGGGATTCTGCCTTCCAAGAATGATAGAAACTACTGATTTTTTTTTTTATAGAATCATGACTTTCTTTCCTAAGGTTTAGCTGATATAATCTGTTGTGTTAAATATAGTCTTTTTATTAACTCCCCTCCCCCGCAGGTTCATATAAGCACCACGGGATTAATTGTGACCCCGCCCCCGAGCAGCCCAGTAACAACAGGCCCTTCCTTCACCTTCCCATCTGATGTTCCCTACCCAGCTGCCCTTGGGGTAAGTATAGTTTCATCCATGTCTGTTTCTCCAGTAGGTATTAGTCATGTTAATCTGGCGCATCCACCTCCTAACACCTGCAGTTTACATAACACTTGCTAGGTGGGGTGGATCACTATCTTTCATCTATTATCTCTGCTAATCTCACAGAAACATTAGGATGGCTCTTGCCTGAAGCCTCCAAAAATTATCACAGTATCAGTGGCCTGAAGCTATTAGAAGAGCTCTGTAAAATACTTTTCGTTTTTCTTGTGGTTCATCCTGATTTCTTGAATGCTTAACCTTTATTTCTTTTGGTTTCTTGCTTATTTCTTACAAAGACACATTAATAGAACTACTGAGGGAACTGGGATACCTAATGCTAAATGGTTTTCTTTGAGTCACACCATAAGTCGATTTCAAATCTCTACATTTCACCTTTCAATTTCTTGTCTTCTGTTAGTATAACCCAAAGGTCCGTGCTGCCTTGGAAGGCCCTTCAGATTATGTTGATTTTCTTTCTGAAAACATAGCATTTTGCAGACAGTCTAAACACTAATCGCTTCACAGCATCCTAACAGGGGAAATTAATAGGAAGAATGAGGCTAGCCAAGGGAGATAGATACAAAGAATACTCTGGAGAGAGAATTGAAAGGGAAGAAACAAGCAAGTCCAACAGGTTAGCAGAAACAATAGTTTAAATCCCTTATTTCCTACAATTGCAGGCAATTGAACTGCAAGGAGCCAGCAATTTGAGACATCTCTCAAATTATACTTTTAGACTGTTTCTTCCAGTGCTGAGTTGAATGAATGTAGAAAAAATTACTAACTCAGATCACCCCAGCGGACCCCATACCTATAAGTTGCTTTACTGACTCTCACCTGGTTGTGATGCTCTCAGAGAAATGGTGTGGCCTGGTGGTGAGGATACAGGCCACTTATTTGTACTTTGACCATGAAAAATCACTCAGTTTCTTTAAGCCTCCGTGTCCCTGCCTATAAAACGAGAGTAACAATATCTGCTTTGGAGAGTTAGCACCATACTTAGAATGTAGGAAGTGATAATTGTTATTAATCTCTTATCGCCTCCATTGTTGCAAGGTAGGACGTTGACATGCACCACTGGTTTACTCTAAGAATGCCTTGGGAGGGCTTGGTTCAGTTTGTTATGGTTTCTCTGCTCTCTGTGTCAGGAACAGTGAGTCTTCTAAGCAGCGGGTTTGCTTTTAGGCTGTGGATTTTATATGTGTTGTAAAAATTGTATTTCCCTCTGCTAGAATATGCTTAGAACTAAATTGGTATTTCCTTCTAGCGGGGACATCACAATATGTTGTTCAAAATGTTGGCTCCAACTGATTTTATTGTCCTCATTTTCCTTTTGCTTCATTTTTTTTTAGTTGTTTTTATCTTGATACATTTTATAAGTAATTGAAAACTGACTTTGAAACAAGGTAGGATAGAAATAAATGCAGAGTTATTATCTAGCTTGACTTAGACTTTTGAAACCTTTTTATAGAATTGAGCATGTTCTTATATTTAAATGAAAGTTAATAATGGCTGATTAGAGGTTAAAGTTTTTCTTACGTTCCCAGAACAATTATAGCTTCCTTGATAGTGTGTGTATGGTGCGGGAGGAGAAGTTGCATTGATTCATCAGGAGAGATGATCTTCAGGTGACTTACTGAAACGTAGTTTCCCTGAGCTTCTGTTAGCCCTGGGTGTTTTGACCAGAGCTGAGTTCCACAATCATCCTGCCCTCTCTGGAGAAGATTCTTCTTTCCTTCCTTTCTTTCCTATCCCAGTACATTCACAGCCAGCTGGTATTCCCAATGCCAATTAACTACTTCACATGGAAAAATTCTAACCTGATTTCTTAAGGGAAAAAAGAATGACCAATTGCTCTTAGCTGGTGGTGCACTCTAGGGCAAATCAATGGACAGGTCATAAGGGAGCATGAATATACAAAAATTAATTTACGTTCAACCATTTTATCCTAGGATTACATAAGAAAAACTTTATGTTAAGCCAAAGGAAGGTTTATTAAACCGGTATGTCTACTATGACAGTTTCATTCAATGAAAAACTAAATATGAACAGACATATCTGCCATTCCAGGAGATGTCTAGATTTGAAAGTCCCTGGTAGGTTGGAAGAAATGTTATTCTAGTACTTTTTTTATGAATTGAGACTTTTTAATCTTTTATGCAGAATGAAGTTATGAGCATATTGTCTCATACATCTCACATGTGCAATTAAAATGTTAAATATCTAATATTAGGAGCAAAAGCAGTATTACATCTATCTAATTCAGACATCAGACTATTAACAATGGTGAGTTTTTTCTGACTAATTTTGTGGGGGCAGGAGAATGAAGATTTTAGTCTCATATCTTTTGCAAAATGGAAGAACTTTTAAAACAAGTGATTAATAATTCTTAGGCCTCCGGACCAGCTGAGAGATAGTTAGCCAGTTGACAAAGGCCAAGTATAGCCCATAACCAATTTTTAAACAGATTGCATCCAAAAATGTATAATCCTAACTTAAAAATTTTTACACACACGCACACACATGCATACATTGTGTGTGTGTGTGTGTGTGTGTGTCTGTGTGTGTGTGTGTGTGTGTGTGTGTATTTAAAAAAACAATTAAATGATGTCAGGTTCTTAGAATAACCAATATGTAATTAGTTCATCGTAGTCAATGCTAGAGGCTAAACAGGATTTATCGCTATCAACAGGGTCAGGGAAGGGGTCTGGAAGGAGAAGGACGGGACTGCCAACCTGGGTAGTTCGAGAAGTAGAGCCTTTGGAATTGGCAGGAGTTCTGAAAATCAGGGTGAGGGGTAAGATATCGCCAAAACTGTCATAAGAAAGGGACTGTAGCATCTCAGAAACTGAGGCCTCTTGCTCCATAGCCTGCTGTTCTAATGGGGTAGAAGCACAGCATGTTTTCTCATTTGTGAAACACTGAGGATCAGTTATCTTCTGTCTGCACAGCTAGGTGCCAGCAACATGAAGGTAGGTAAGACAGCCTCTGACTTCTGGGTCTCATGAGTCATAACAGTAGCTTCCATTTATTGTGCTTTCTGTGCTCCAGGGAACTGAGACAGACAGCTTCCCTCATCCGTTTTTAACTCCATCTCACAGATGGGTATATTAAGGCGGAGAGACCTTATATAATTTATACAACATCAATTAACTAGTATAGGAAGCTCATTTTTAGTGAATATCAGAATCACATCCAGTTTTCTACATCCATATTTTTGTGGCTTGGGCCATAGCTATAGACAATTTTGTTTTGATAAAATAGAGCAGTTGCATTTTCATAAAGCTAAAAACTACAAGTGATGAGCACTTTTCCAGCTCCTATTGACTTAACAAGTAGTATTTAGTGAAAATGTTATTTAAATATGGTGTTAGGTTCTGACCAATATTAAGTTAAAAAATACCGTTTAGCAAAATGTCACCTATGTTGCTAGCAGGCCCACAGATGTTTTCTTGCTGCTGACGGAGAGTGCTAGAGTGCTATTTGGCTTCCCGTGTCTGGGCTGACCCCGGCTGTGAAGTAATAGGCAGGTCTCCAGGTCAGCTCTGGGTGAATGAAAGGTTGTGGTTTGCTCTGTAGAAATTTCAGGCCTTGCAGCGTGGCAAGCTGCCTGAAGCACAGCACAGGGTGGATTACCTTTTGAACTTCCACATCACCAGATTATTTCAGTTTAGGTTGTTTATAGAGCAACCCACAGAACTTCCTAGTCTGTCACCAGAGCCCTATCATTTTACCAACCCCACAGGGCCAAGCAACATCTAGGAATCTGATTTTAATCAGACTTTCTCTCTTGGTCTTTGTCTGTGTGCTTACGTACCCACAGATGCAGATGCACACACACATGCACATGTCCCCAGACGTAGATAACCCAGCGTTGGACAAAAAAATCTGTTCAATTTTATGAAGACCATCTATGTTTCATCCACAAAAAGAGAGAGATAATGGTATTTTCTCTCAAGCACAACCTTTGAGATCTTTCAGAATATCCTCTCTTATGCCGTATTTCAAATGCCTATAATTTATTCTTTGTAATAGTAATATGCATGAAACATTTGCTTACTATACTGTTTAACTGTGAGAGGTGACCCTTTTCTTACATTTGTTAACAAAATATGACATGACACGTTTTATCAGGTCTATAGATGTTCTTGCCTTCTTCTTAGGACTAATTTAGTACAGCCTCTGATTTAATAAGTTAAACTATAACTGACAATTTCTTTTCCTCTTGAAAATGGAATTCTACTTTGAGTGTAAAATGGAGCTTTTGGGTTCTGTGCCTCAGGTACTATTTTAAGTAATTTCTAGGAGTGATTATTGCTGGGCTCCTGTTGAGCATGTGCCATTTGTCTTCTGCCTTTTCCATAGCCATGCTGTTTTGAGATTGGGTTGAGAAAGATTTAAATGGAAATCAGTTAAGTGGCAATTTTACAGTCTCTGTATATTATTCTACGTACAGTCTAGACTTGTTATCTCACTCGTCAAGCCACTGGTGTGTTATTACCCATGAACAGCCCAGGTCCCATTCGCTGACTGTTTTCCCAAGGATTAGCTTCGCTTCCTCCACTTTGTCACTGGGAAGAGACGGAATGGAGTGAGCCTTTGACCTTCTCCTGGTTAAAGGTTTTGAAGGCTCGAGCCCAAGTACATGTGAATTCCAGAGCTGTAACAAATCTTAATTTTGCCATGTTTTGTGTGGAGAAAGTAATGTTCATAAAGCTCTAACTCTGTGAAGTGACTTCTCTGCCTTGTCCAGGTTAGCACTCTGTAAGCAGCTCTGCACCTCATTTATTTCTGCACTGACTCTTCTGCAACAGCTTCAGCTACAGTATGGGAGAAATCCTTTTTGGAAGTCACTTTAGCAAAAAATTAAATATAATGTGCAAAACAGTAGCAACATATGTCTAGAAATTTACACTGTTTTTCTACTCAGTTTATTATGTTTCTGGAATTATGTACATTAACAGGTAGATGAAATCAATATTGATGAGATTCAAATTTTTATTCTAAAAAATAGAAAGAAAATGACTTATGAACTATGTTTAGACGTCATTGGATTTGTCTTATCAATATGCTGATGCATAGAAACCATTTATGCTTTCCTAGGTGCATTCCTTAGTCTCATTTCTTTGATTCAGTTTTTATGTATGGCGGTTCAAAGATTTGGGGAGGACGAAGTGGGGATTCAGGTGGGTCTTTGTATGCTTGTTCTCCCAGGAGTTTCAGTATACAGACCCTGAGGAATTATCTGGGGTTTATACATCTCAGAAGGTAACAATTGCTCCATTGATTTTCAAAAGGCATGGAGTCCTGTAGGCAGAACCGCATTAGTCTGTGACCTTAAAGGAAACTGCAGCTTTTCACTGGTGTTCTTGTTAAAGATTACCAGCCTTGATAGTACTAAATTTCAAAAGCTGGCATAGTTACGGAAAGAATAAACAAAAGTAAGAACAATAGCCCAGTGATTGTGGCTTGCTGTTGTTTGGGCTTTTTGGAGACTAGGCATCAAAGGAAATTTTCTTCTGAAGACATGGTTTGAGGTATAATGTAGCTCAATTATTTTGTTTTGTGTTGTTTTAAGTTTCAAGTTACAGAAACAATGACAAATTAATTCCTAGCAAGCAATGTGGCATTATAGCTACCCCCTTGGAAGGCATTTGGATTCTTGTCCAATTCTGTACTTAAAATTACATGCAATTGTTTCTTTTTTATTTTCCTCCTTCCAAGTGTGATTACTTACCTGTTTGCTAAAAAAAGGTTGCTGTGGCTTTAAGATCTTAAAGGAGAACAAGGTAGATTTTTTTAAAGGAGGTTTTTATGCTGGGTAGCCTGCTGGTTCTGCTCTGTGTGGATTCCATTAAAGTCTTTCTTTCATGGATTTCTGATTCCTTTTCCTTTCCACCCTACATAAAAGATGTAAATAAATATGTTTTTATTTTTCCCTTCTCTCTTTTCTTCTTATGCCAGACTATGAATCCTCCTCTTCCCCCGCCCCCGCTCCTGGCCCCCACACTGCCAGGCGCTGCTGCTGCTGCTGCTGCTGCTGCTGCTGGAATGGGACCCAGGCCCACAGCAGGACCCACTGACCAGATTGCACATTTACGGCCTCAGACTCGCCCCAGTGTGTGAGTGAGGGTATCATTTATTACTGCTTAAATGTTCATTTCAAACGAAACCCAAACAGCAGAGGTAAAGAAACACCTCTCTGATACGAGGTGGTGACAGGCTTATGGCTCACAGAAGTGGTTTGTGTTCTGCAAACTTCTACCCAGTCATGCATGTAATTAGGAGACTGCTGAAACAAATAATGAGCTCTAATACATGAGCTCTCTGGGCAGCCATCCTGCTGAGTGAAGGCCTTCCACAGTATAGGGAAACAGAGCTATTTGCTTCATCACAAATTTTATGTGTATGGAACTGCCTTTTGAAACTTTTGTTTCCATGTTTATTCCTTGCCTTAGGATGCTAAAGAATGCGAAGGTATTCCACACAAATCAGGTCTAGTTGTAGTATGCACGTGAAAAGCTGTAAGTCCCAATGATAAGTATGCAGAAAAGTCTAATTACCTTCTTCAGAGTTTACCAGTGGCAGAAACAGCTAGATTTTTCTGGATCCTATGTTGTATGAGTTTATACACAGAACAGCTTAGAGCCCTGGTAGATACTGATGAGTATTGCCTACCTGGTTTCCATATGTCGGTTGTGCGGTCACCTTGCATCGTGGGGTTGTTTTGCAGTCTCTGTGATTTGGTCTTTCTTTCCCTTTGACTTTTTCAAACTCGGTATTTTTACTGGCTGAGCATTCAGAAACAGGTGCAGCCCAAGCCTCTAGGTTCAGCTTCTGTGTGGAAAGCAGCACGCTGTGCTTCCCAGTGGGATTTCATACCATATGTCCTCATTTGGGGCTCCTTCTCAAGTCTAACAAGTGCCATTTGAAGAGCTCAATTTTCCCAGTGGGTACCTAATCCCCAACAACAAGTTAGGCGCTCTGGGAAGCTGCATTAATTCTTTCACACCCTGTGAATAACATTTGGTGGGATAGTCACCTTCACACAGAGGACCAAGGTGGCAGTTCTAAATCGGGAAGGCCTCTGCCTTTTAAATATAGATGGCAGAACCTCTTTCAGTGGACAATTATGAATGCTACTTGCAGGTTAAAGGATTATACTTTCTGCTTACATTTGTACAAAATGTTTAAGACTTTATACCCAAGAAGAGTTTTGTGCATCTTGTGGTTTGCCTGTTACTCAACCTGAACTCAAATATTGTTTTCTATTCTAGGTATGTTGCTATATATCCATATACTCCCCGCAAAGAGGATGAGCTGGAGCTGAGAAAAGGGGAGATGTTTTTAGTGTTTGAACGTTGCCAGGATGGCTGGTTCAAAGGGACATCGATGCATACCAGCAAGATAGGGGTTTTCCCTGGCAATTATGTGGCACCAGTCACAAGGTATGGTTTTGAATAAATAGTTTACTAACTTCTAAACAGAGAAGCTTTGTTCTTTCCATGGCTCTCAGCCTATCCAGATTCCTTCTCACATTATAATTTGTCTGTAACAGAGCCAACATTAAAAAAATCCATATCTATGTTTGCTGAAATCCTCTTTAATTCTAAAATTTTTAGCTTACCTTCCACATGGATATACGTGAAATTGTAAGTTTCTACAAATAAATCTGGGTTTTAAGTTATTTGCTTTAAGTTATATGTAGAAGACTCAAGTAGACCATTTTCAATATTTTTCTGCTTAAAAAAGAGCATAATGTTTAATATAAATAAAAGCTATATAATTAATACTTATATGTTTCTGTAATGCTTAGTACAGTACATGCTAGCCAGGCAGATTTCTAAATGTGTTGCACATATTAATTCTAAGCCATTAAACAGCTCATTGTAGTTGTCATTATCCCCACTTAATAGATGAGGGAATAGGGGCACAAAGAGATTGAATAACTTTTTTGAGATGACACAATGAAGAAGTGCTCAAAGCCATGTGGTCTGGCTCTATATACCAGTAGTTTGGTTACCTCTGAATTCTGGCAATTAATTGCTATAATACAGTCAGAAATACAGTTCCTTAAGACTTAGATCTTTTATCCTTCTCAACTGAAGGTAATTTTGCTCCTTAAGGGGATTTACCAATGCCTGGACACATTTTTGATTGTCATTACAGGAGGGTGGTCGGGTGGAGTAGGTTGCTATTGGCACCTACTTGCTATGACTTCTAGTGCATAGAAGTCAAGGATGCTACTAAACATCGTACAGTTCATAGGACAGCCTCCCACAGAAAGGAATTATCTGGCCCCAAAAGGTCAGTGAGGCTGAGAAACCCTGTTATAAGGAAATGGGAAGTAAGAGCTATTAAATATACAAAATTTTCTTTAGAGATAGATCACCTTCTGGTTGCTGAGGAAAGTAGTCTTGGAAACTGAATGAAATGACCTATAATGGCATCAGCATTGAGGGAGTCTCAGTTTTGTCCACTGGGCTCTTAAATGGTCCAGGTTTAACTGTGTTAAATCATTCTTTAAACCACCCTGATTTTAAATAAATGGCTTAATGAACTGACATATTTGTCAGCTGTTGGCCTTGATTTATGGTTGGCCAGCAGCCTAATCAAATAAAAATCACTATTGTTGCAGATGGTGACAGGATGCTGGCTTTAATTTGACTTGCAGATTTTCAATCAGTATAAACTTTATTTTCTCTATGTATTAAAATCTACATTCAGAATCCGGAAGATGGTAGACAGACACTACCTGATGGGAAAAAACAAAAAAACGAACTGCAAAAACAAGGGGAGTAAAATAAACCAAACAATAACAAAATATTAAGTTAATAAAGGAAAACATTTTCATAAGATTCAAAAACAAATTGTCAAAAGTCTCTGAAGAGATGCTTACTTACAGTACATTTTTTGTTATTCATTATGGAAAATAATAAGGACATTTGAGTAAATGACATATTCTACTTAGTAGAAAGTTACTATGTATAGAATTGTTGTTTAAATGAACTTAGAATATAAGAAATATATTGCACAAAAATATACCAAACCTAATTTAATTAAAGTCAACTAGCAAGTATTTGTTTACTGTACCACTATACTTGAAAATCTTGGAGAAATGGAAGAGAACCATTTCACACTAGCTCTGTCTTCCAGGACCTTTGACTGAGTCAGGAGTACTTAATAATGAATTTACTAAAAAATAACACGCCACATTTTATAATCAAGGGCCATGGAAGGAAGAAATCCACATGAAATACAGTAGTCAAAGCCTTAAACTTGAACCTTAGGCAAGGCTTCTTCAAATGATGGGATTTCCTCTGGGTCTTAACACATAAATGAGATTAAGGTAGATTAAGAGAAGCCAGAGAGGACATTCTGAGAGTGCTTAAATATGTGTATGTGCACACGTGTGCGTTACTCAAGCACTTCTGTGATACAGAGCGAGGGACTAGCAGGGGGAAGGGTAGAAAACATGAGCAAGGCTATGGAAATGTGATTGTAAGGTAAGAAACCTGGCTTCTTGGTAGATGAAGGAGGAAAATCCAGGGCATTAAGTCAGCGGAGAGGTTTGGCCTTGGTATGGAGAGCTGACTGCAATAACTGTACATTCTTGGGCAGTATGATATGTGATTTTCTGTGACTTAGACTACATTTCAAGACCTTTCTCTGCCTCAGGATCATTGTTACTTTGAATCTGCTATTCTTACGTTTATCAATATAATTTCATTCATTTTTTAAAAATGTTCTGTCTTAAAGCTCTGAGTCATTTTTCTTGCATTTAATTGTTTTGTCTTCCACTTTACTGATGGACTGAGCTTTCTGTCTGTTTTTCTGTCATGGCAGGGCAGTGACAAGTGCTTCCCAAGCTAAAGTCCCTGTGTCTACAACTGGTCAGACAAGTAGGGGGGTGACCATAGTCAGCCCTTCCACTGCGGGAGGATCTGCCCAGAAGTTCCAAGGAAATGGTATGGCCGGGAGTCCCAGTGTTGTACCCACAGCCGTGGTGTCAGCAGCTCACATCCAAACAAGTCCTCAGGCTAAAGTCTTGTTGCAGATGACAGTCAACCAGGCCCGAAATGCCGCAAGGACAGGTAAGGAGGAAACCAGACTGGGAAGTATCAGAAAAAGGGCTTGTCTACCTAATATCAGATCTTTAATGACAGATATTGAGAAAAGCAATTATAATATTAAAATAATGAATAACAGGAATGGAAGTAGGCACAGTCTAGTCAGTGACACTTTACATCTGCTTATTTTGGCTAAAACAGCCAAAATAAGCAGAAGTAAATTCAATCCTGATCTACACATCGAAAGCCTGAAAGAAATTAGGATGATCCTAAGAATGTCAATATTACTTCAAACTATGACTTCTGTAGACAAGATCGTATGATCTCACATCTCACTGTTGTCAGCTGTGTGTCCACTGCATGATAGTCTGCTAACTGGTATGCAGATGATTTTTTATGAATTTAGTCATAGTCTGTTTTAGACCCAATGGGATCTTAAATAGCTTTCTCCTTTCTATAGCATTGAAAACCTACCAAGAGTCTTGGATAATGGTGGGAGTAAACCTGTGACTTCTATCAGAAAAAAAAGAAAAAAAGAAAAAAGAAAAAAAGGAAGTTATTAATAAGAAAAGGGAGAAGTATTTTTGAAAAGGACTGGATGGAGGCCAGCGTAGTTTGACAATGTAGAGCAGGGGCCCCCAACCCCCAAGCCATGGACGGGTACTGGTCTATGACCTGTTAGGAACTGGGCAGCACAGCAGGAGGTGAGTGGCAGGTGAGTCTGCCAGAAGCCTCATCTGTGTTTGCAGCTGCTCCCCAATGCTTGCATCACTGCCTCAGCTCCACCTCAGATTGTTAGGTGTTAGATTCTCATAGGAGCACTGGTCTCTGGTGCTAAAAAGGTTGGGGACCCCTGCTGTGGAATACCGGCAGAAACTGGCTCTATGTCTCTAACACCATGGGAAGGCCTTCTCTGTAACTGAAGGGCCTCAGAATCATAGCTGAGCTTCCAGGCCCTGGACAGATTTAAGGGCTAATCTAGAAGGAAAGCAGTGTCTAGGGACCCAGCTAAGATTAAGTGCTTTTAAACCACCATACATCCATTATTTATTGTAATAAATGCAATAGCAACCTATCATTATTGTCTGATGCAGTGAAATGACTCATGTTTTGGTGAGTAGCATTTATTGGAAAGTTGGATTTTACTCTGTTCCCTCTTGTTGTCTGCTAGTTGCGGCACACAACCAAGAACGGCCTACAGCAGCGGTGACGCCCATCCAGGTGCAGAGTGCCGCTGGCCCAGGCCAGGCAGCTGTGGGCCTGCCCCATCATCCCCTGGCCTCCCCACAGCCCCCACCTCCAATGGCAGGCCCTGCTACCCACGTCACTGCCGTCAGTATGGGTCGGGCCAATGCCCCCCTGGCCTGTGCTGCAGCTGCTTCCCTGGCATCCCCAAGCATCCCCCACACCGCTCTGGAGACCGAGCCCAGTGGCCAGACAATGACCATTCTCTCTGGACTTCCCACCTCTCCTGAGAGCGCTTCATCCGCTTGTGGGAACAGTTCGGAAGCCAAGCCAGACAAGGATAGTAAAGTAAGACAAACGTCCCGTGTCTCTGCTTATGTGGTGTCCCATCTTTTCTGCTAGTGAAATGGTTCATCCGGCAGATGCCAGTCACTGTGTCAGGGGCTGGACTCGTGTTGCTCTGCGTTTAAAGGCCCGCTCGTTGCTAGGCCTTGTGTTAGACTTTGGGAAGCTGCAGCAAATAAGACATAGTCACTTCTCCTGCAGCTTACATCTCATGGAGGGGTTTCTTTTCCCTGTAGTTACTCATTCTTTCATCATTTTGCTGTCCTTAATTCTTCCTCTTCAGTCAGTTTTGTTTCTTGTTAACAGTCTACCAAAAAAAAAAAAAAAAAGAAAAGGAAAATGTAACATACAAAAGAGTCGAAACTGTTGATCAGAAGTGTTATTTTTGGATTTATTTCTTCTGTGGCATATTTGATTAAAATTGTCATGGATAGTTTTTTCTCTTGACTTGAAATGTAGGAGGGAATTATTTTCTAAATCTATCCATCTTTTAAAACTCTCTCTGTTTGGCTGAATTTCAAAGAAAATATAAATGGAAAGCTGTGTTTGAAAGACCGACCCATGGTTGGGTTTGGACACAGGTGGTTGGAGGCAAGGGAAATAGATGATGATTAAATGTGAAAAGAAAGAGAAGAGTAAGAACAAAGTCTGGATATTGTATTGTATTCATGACTTTTTCCTCAGCATTTCATGCATTTCTTCTTTTTAAAAGCTCAGTTCTGAGAAGTTCTAGGGTAGTCATAAACTGCTAGCCACCTGGTGTAGTGGTAATAGATATCGCTCTATTTAAATGGTTAGGTAAGCCTGTAAATAGGGGTTTATAAGGAAATAAACTTTATAGCCTACTAAAAAGTTAATATTTAATTGTTGGGTTAACATGAGTGTTTTTCAAAAAGATTGGTATCTCTTCAGCGTTTATAATTAACTACATTAAACATACACTCAAGCTGACATGTTCAAATTTGTCAATATCTTTAAAAGAACTATAGTTTTGATTTTAATGTTTGGAACAATGTGTCTCAGGGCCCTTGTCACTGAGGAAAACAGGGACTCTTCAGCCCCACCCCCTCCCACCACCCAGGAAAGAATTTGTTGAATCTCTGAGGCTTGAAAGGGACCTTTGCTAGACAGAATAATGGCTCCCCAAATTTGTTCACGTCCTAATCTCTGAAATTTGAGAATATGTTTCCTTACATAGCAAAAGGAATTTTACAGGTATTATTAAATTAAAGATTTTGAGGTGAGGGGGTTATCCTGGATTATCAGGATGGGATGAATATAATCACAAGGATCTTCATGAAAGGGAGGCAGGAGGATCAAGGCCTGAGCAGATGTGACCTCAGAAGCAGAGATTGGTGTGATTTGAGGGAGGAGCCACAAGCCGAGAAATGCAGGCAGCTTCTAGAATCTGGAAAAGACAAGGAAGCGGAGTCTTTCCTAGGGCCTCCAGGAGGGATGCAGCCCTGCCGACACCTTGATTTTAGGACCTGACTTTCCTCATGAGGTTTATGGTCATTTGATACAGCAGCAACTAATACAGAACCTTGGGGATTATCCTGTTGAGCACCCATGCTTGACAAACACTGGCCTCTGTTTCGAAACCATATTGACCATGAGGGCCTTAGCTCCAGAGTGTCCCATGCTGTTTTCTTTATTTTGATTTGCTGTGTAGAAAGTGTTGATCTCCTTTCTGTATCATTCAGGTTTATCTTCTTTTTTTTTAGGATTATACTCTTGAACTTTTTTTATTGTTCCTCATGTCACAGGTTACAAATTTTCTCTGCCTAAATTTATTACCTCATTTAATGTTCCAGGTCCACTAAAGAAACATTTCCTGGTTGATATAAATTTAATAATTCCATGATTAACATGCCATTTAAGCCACATTCCTCCATCCTGTCCACCAGGGTATCATGGCAGAACTTAGTAAATGCCCATTAAGATTCAAATGTCTTTTACATTCTCCAACCAAACAATTCCCCAGTGTCCCCATCATCTCAGCTATTAGTTATTGTCAGCAGACGTCTCCTGGAGGAGCAGTCTCATTTCCTTTTCTGAGTAAACCATTCATTTAATACACTGTTCTAGAATTTTCCAGACAGTCTGCAAAGTGCATTGCAGTCTTCTTTTTGAAAATTATGACTATAGAGTGGACCTGATCCCAGCTTCACCAGGATCTGTCAAAGATTATTGGTTGCATTTTAGCACTTCATTTTCTTTGCACACTGAGGTGAATTCAGCTGTCAAGAGTAGTCATTTGATCTCTAAATCCCAATCTCTTCCTTCACCCATTTCTCTCGTACTAAGGTTCATTCTTCCTTTCCAGTCTGAAGATCATCCTTCCCTTTCTTCATACCATCTAAGAACCATCATCTCTTCCAAACAGCAGGTCAATGTCTTTCTTGTTGTGGCTTCAAACATAACTTTAAAGCAGCCCACGCACATGCACACACTTTTTTTTTTCCCTTGGTCTTTAGAAATTTTGCAACTTTAAGTTCATGTGGATCACGATAATGTTCTTTCTTATGAGCTCTTCTCTTGATCTTTTTGTAGAAGTCTTTTAAAAAATTTGAGCCCATTAGGCTGCTCCCTAGAGGATCACATCAGTGCCTTTATATGCCTCTACATTTTCATCTGCTGGGATAAATTAGCAATTGTATATTAAAGTTAGAATTTCATTCTGGAGAGCCCTCCCAATCCTCTTGAAGTATCTTTCCTTTTGAGTTTCAGGTCATGCATATATTTTTTTGAACTTAAAATCAGTTCTTTTAAACTTTAGAGCTCAAATCTAACTATAGCCAACCTGTCTTTGGGTGTTTGCTTCCAAGTTCTCAATATTTCTGCCTCACCAGCTGAACCTCTCCATCCCCCACCTGGTCTCTTCCTTTCCCCCAATTGATCAGAATTCGATCCAGAGTTGCAGTTTGCTCATGTTTCTGTAAGATTAAATTATCAGCAAGGCAAAGAAAAAGTGTATCAGAGATTCTAGTTTTAGTTGAGACTTCCAGCAGATATCTAGGTAATTGATCATTCCCTTGTTATGTTTGTCTTCTTTCGTCATTATATGATCTGCATCATTCACGTACTTAAACTCTCAAGGCAGTGTGGGGTGTGTCCCCCAAACGATAGCTTGTCGATTGTTCTTTTCTCTTTACCAAAATGCACTACAATGGTGTGTAACTTTTCAGTATGCACAGAGGACTATTGTAGCCCCTCGCCTGACTAGGCTAGTCCTTTTGAACAATATTTTACTTGGAAGTCCTCTCTCACAAAGTCTCAGAACTCAGTTTTTGTCTCTGATTTAAAATCTCTAGCTAACTTTGTCTGGTAACCACATTCTGTGGTTTGATAAATGGGCATCTGAAACTCTGTAATATAATTCCCAAACGTCATCTCAGTTATTCTTGGTTGAAATCTCAGGCCTTTCAGCAATTGCTATTCTTTCTGCAAGATCCCTGATGTGTTCTATAGTAACCGGTTTAATAGCTTTATCTGGACATTTTTCTAACTTCATATTCAATTTAAAGTCTTCATTGTTTGATCAGCTAGTCTCCAGGCAAATATATTTTCCAATCTTCATGAGATACTCATTTATTGTTTCTTATTTTTAAAAAATTATGCATGCTTATTTAGAAGTTAGGGAAAATCTAAACATCTGAACAAAACTTAAATATTATCTAAGATTTTAAAGAAAATCATTAATATTATGGTACATGTATGCTTTTTTTTCCCTCATATACCAAAATATAATAAATATTAGTTTAGTGTAGAAAGCTTTCTTTACAAAGTAAAATCTTGTCTTTAGCACCAATTATGTAGCTGGCTGTTCTTGTATTCTCTCAGGTGTGTTATGATAAGAATTTATTTGATCAGATATCTATTCAAATCAGGCAGCACTAATCCAGAATTGGTTAGTAGTGCTCTACCCACAGGAACTAGGGACAAAACCTTTATAGAGAAGACAGGAAGCAATGCAAGGAGATTATTTGATTGTCAATAGCTTGAGTAATTGCCTTATTTGGGAAAGATTTATTAGTTGTTTGTGATTGGTTGTCCTTAGGTTTTGATTCCTTAACCTAGAGGCATTTATAGGTTAGGTTTTCCTTTGCTAATATAGATTGCTAAGGCATTAGAACCACTTCAGTCTAATGGTCTCTGGTTATACTTCTACTCATTTAATTAATTTAGCAGTTTTAACTCTCACATCAGAAAGAGGAGAAACCACCTCTGATCTCCCCCTTTACCCCATTTCCTAACCCTACCTTCATAGTCTCTGAAGATGTTTTCTAAGTCCCCTGATGTTGTTATTCATTCTCCTACAAGTCAGCAGGAGTAGGAGTTGGCTGTTCCACTCTCTGCTGTAAGCTGGGTGTGTTCCTGAAAGATAGCATTCCTACACGTGGTGAACATGTAGTGCCTCGACCCCCACCTCAAATTCCTAATGACTCTCTCCCTTAAGGAGCCAGCCACAGCTTTTCTTCAATCAATCCACTAATGTTTGAGGACATTTACTATTATTCTTGGTTTTCTTAAGCACAGGGTCCATCTGGTTTTTAAATTGCCCTTTTCTTCTATCCTGAACACTTTGTCTTGAGGTTCCTAGTGATCACTTTTCATTACTCACATGATTTTCCTTTGTCCCAGTCCTTTATTTTGCTGTCAGAAACCAAGATGGTCCATGGGCTTTGCCATTTCATGTTCTTAAGGAGAAGCCCACCCTCCTTTTTAATGGCGTCACTATTCCTGCCCCTACCAACAGCTGGGATCCAGACCAGGTCTGGACAGTGCAGATGTGCACAGAGTTCAGCTTAGAGTGACCTTTCCGATCACCAGCCTTTAGGCACATGACTCTGCTCTTGTCATTCCATGGTGTAGATGTGCGTTTAGAGATGATGCCTGTGCCGAACTCAAAGAAGAGTGGAGTCTTGGTTCAGATCTCACTTTCACTCCTTACTAGCAGTGTCATTTTAAGCAAGTTTAGAGAAATTTAGACCATAAGAATCATATTGATGCCTATCTCATCAGGTGGGTGTGAAGAATAAATGTGAAAATCCTTGGAAAAGTATTTAATAAGATTCTTGAATCCAGTGGTTAACCATCTCTAGAATTTCACATGGCCTTTCCCTTTCTCCATACACTTCCTTAAAAAATCCTTTCCTGAGCCCCCTGCCTCCCCAGCGCCCTCCCCAGCAGACAGCAACCCCTGGTCATTTTCTCTCCCCTTCCTGAGCTTTATTTTTCTGCAGAGCACCTGTTTTACAGCCACGTTGGTGTGTCTGCGGAGAATGTGAACTGCTTGTTGTCTTGCTCACCATTATATTCTCCTAGCCTAGCATGTTGGTGCTTCATATAAAACACTCAATAAATATTTGTTGAAAAAATGAATGATTATTATTAGACAATCATATGAAGTAAGTTTTTGAGATTCCTTACCTAAGAACAGCAACTGATTATTGGGAGTCTTACTGTGTAGATTTTTGATGGCCAATGGCCTAGATCACTAACTTTTGCTATTTTCTCTGTATATCTGAGGGCAAGGAGATAAATAAAGAGGAAGATTTAGTGAGTAGAATGTGATTAATTGTAAGAAAGAGATATGTAAAAATTTCTCTTTCTGGTTATCTGGTAATTATTTTCTGACCCAAATAATTCTTTCTTTCTTTTTTTATCTGAGATGCAATTTTAAGTCATCTTCCAAAGAGAAAATTATGACTATAAAAACATTATTCCATCTAGGAGTAATTCCTTGGGAAATCCACAGGAGAGTAATTATTAAGGTTTATGTTAAAAGATATACCTCTTTTCATGCATTCTAACATTACATTTAAAAAATTGCTTTGCTGAAGTGTAGTCTTTATTAATCTTCTGTAGTTTTCATTTCTGCTGTTGGATTTTAAAAAAAGAAAAGTGCCCTTAGATAAGTGTCTGAGTTTGTAAAATTATCTCTCAAGTGGCAAATTGTTCTGCTAATGTAGAAAACATCAGAATGTGATACTAAAAGCACAGCTTCTTGGAATTAGGGCAGCATCTTCTGTTTAATACCCCCAGTCCCTACCCCCAACCCTGCAACAGCACTAATCTTCTGCCTTCTGCTCCTTGGGTAGTCTGCAGCGGCTGATGATGATAACACATCCCATAGAAGTCATTAAAGCAATCTATATTTAATGTGTTTAATCATTTTAGATGAACCAAGTCATCTTTCTTCTTAATCACTTTATAGGCTGTTCCCTGAGCGCCATTCAGTTAAGTGATATTTTTCTGAGTGCCCAGACTGAGCTTTTAAGAAACATCTTTAGCTGTGGCTTGCTGAGATTGTAATTTATCAATGGAGTTGATGTTCTCAGTAGATCTGTGGGGGTCCAGGGATTAGAGATGCTTTCTTACATCATGGCAGGGGAAGTTGTGGCTGGCTGCTGCTTTAGATGTATAAGCTGTTGAACATTACTCTTTCTCAGCTCATTTTTCGGCCCTCTAGACCTCAGGCTCCCTTAAAGAAATGTGGCAGCGGCTTTGGCAGATGTTTCCTCAGACCCCTTCATTAGTCATTGTGTAGAGGGAAGTCTTTCTCACTACTGGATTTAAGAAATCCAGAATATCCTCTCTTACTTGTTTAGCGCTAGGATGAACTAAGTATTTTCCCTTCCTCCCTCCAGTGTCATCCTATGCCAGTCTTAGCCTCTCAGCTCAGTAGGTGCAGGGCTCTGCTCTAGGCACTGGGTGTGATACAGAGATATATGAGGTGCAAGCACTGCACTCAAGCAGGTAGTCCATCTTTATAGGGTCATTTATTGGAAAGCATATGATAACTTCTTGGGAAATGTGAAGTTAAGTAAATGAAGCAAAAGCTAGTAAGGTGAATCGAGGCCAGGCCTTAAAGAGAAATGTGAAAGAATTTTCCTCAGGCCGTGGTGGGGAGAAGAGGGGTGTGCAGTCAGTCATTGATTGCCTTTGCTCATCTGCAGCCTGCATTGAACATGTACAGAAGTGACAGGACTTCCAGCTGTCTTGCTCCTCCCTCTGTTTCTAACCCATGGGTTAACACTTGCTGTGAGCCCCATTAGGCAAATGGGACCTGTAGTGCAATCTCCCCAGATGCCTCTTCATCGTCTGATAAATGATACTTTTCTCTCTCTCTTTTCTGCCATTCTCTCTCTAATGGAACTGTGTTATTATGGAGTCAGACTCTTTTCCCCAAGGGATTTTTACTGAGTATGAAGTAACTCAAATTCCTCAGTGTTTTATCTCCTCGTGGGCCTCTCATAATTCTATTTTTCTATTAGTGGACCTTAATAATTCCAATTTGCCTATAGAGTTTTCTATAGAATTGTTTTTTTATGGAATATTTTATTTCTAAGTCATATTTCCCTTCAGAGGACTTTATAATGTGGTTGACATATTAGTAAAACAATTGCAAATGATGATTGATATCTATGCTTGGTCATCAGAAAGAACACTGACCTTTAGGATTTGGGAATGAAGGAAAGCTACCTCTAGATCTAGTTTTCTTAGAAGAGCAAAGAATGAAAATGTTGAAAAAGACAAAGGTTTAAGAGCTGGTTTCTGTGGCACGATATTGCTGGGAAAAATTTTTATTTCTACATTTTCTTGCAAAAAGAGACATAAAAATAGTTTTGATTATACTGAAGCTTTCTTTAAAATTTTGTAGGGTTATTTTTGGCTTTCTTAATAAGGAAGTACTTGCACAATAGAAATGGTTTGATTTATGTTACTTTTGGCTTATTAAATTTCATAAAGGTGACATGTGAGAAGTGAGTGGTTTAGCCCTTACCTCTGATCAAGATATTACTACCTACAAGAAGTCAGGTCTGTGGATGGAGAGTAAAATGCTCTTAGGTTTAATTCAGCATACATGAACTACAGACAGGATAGGCAAAATTTCATGAAATTAAATCCATAATCTCAGATTTCCATTTTGTCCTAAAGTGTCTACTTCTACCTTGACCAAGCTTGAGATGTAAATTGGTGAGTTTTTCGTTTTCCATCTTTTTTATCTGCTTACTCTGTCTGCCTCAGTAGAAGATAGTGAGGAACAATGGAATGTACAAAACAAGCAAAAACATGCAGGCAGAAAGAGAGAAGAAAGAAAAGCAAAAATCTGGGTTAATAGCACACAGAAATTGGTAGGTAGAGCATAGATAACTAAATGTCCACAAAAATAATTTTAAAGGTTCAAATAAAAAATTGCAACCATAGCACCCTATAGATTGCAACAGTAACAATGCCGTCAGTCTCCAACTAATTTACTTTTTACTTTCTAGAAAGAAAAAAAGGGTTTGTTGAAGTTTATTTCTGGCGCCTCCACCAAACGTAAGCCCAGAGTATCCCCGCCAGCCTCTCCCACCCTAGAAGTGGAGCTGGGTAGCGGGGAGATGCCGCTGCAAGGAGCTGTGGGTCCCGAGCTGCCGCTAGGGGGCGCCCACAGCAGGGCCGGCTCCTGCCCCGTGGAAGGGGATGGCCCCTCCACGTCACTGGCCAAGTCTCTGATCTTGGATGCAATTCGTCGCAAGACTAGCTCCCTGGACTCCGCTGTTCCCATAGCGCCACCTCCTCGTCAGCCCTGCTCCTCCCTGGGCCCTGTCATGAATGAGTCTAGACCTGTTGTTCGTGAAAGGTAAGTTCATTGCTTTTCCAGGAAAAAAACTAGGAAATATATGGCAGGGTTTATGCTGGAATATTTATTCTGACATTTAAGATGTATGTTTCTCTACATCGTCCTAAGTTTTTCTTTTTTAAGTGAATCTTAATAATAATAAACAAGTACTGACTTTCTTTTACCGCTTGCTATAATATTATCTAGTCTCTGCTTTTCCCTCCTATATTTTTACACGGGTTAGGCCTCCAGCCTTCTTGTCATGTGTTTTCTCCAGACAGCACTGCAAAATAGTATCCAGATGAAATTTGTCAGTCACTGGAAACCTGTTCACATCTACCTCTTCTTCTTGCTTCTCCCCTATCACCAGCAGTCACTCCCCTGTTTGATCTTTTGCCTTTTTTGCTAGTATCTGCTACTTGTCAAGTACTAGAGAATTCTGCACTAAGAGGATTCTCTTTTGATTCTTCCTGAGTCAGAAGAGTGTGGTTCAGTTTCAGAGACCTGTCTCCCCTCCTGACCCAGTGACCTGGTTCAGTTACACTCAGAACAATGAGCCCAGTTTTAGTGATTCTGGCCTTGAATAACATTACAAATGTCAGCAGTTCTGTTTGATACAGTTGCTGGGGTTTCTAGGAGTGCGCTAGGAAAGAAAATATATTTAATAAGGCAAATATCTACAGGACTTGATGAATTAAAAATGAAGCACTGTTTGTTCCCCAGGAACACTTATTGAAGTATACTAAAAATAGTGGACTATTTTCACATAATGCATAAATATATAAACATTTGTTTCAAAAAGTGTCATCTGTTTTATTGTTTCTATATGCTTTATTCCCTCTGTACCTGTATTTTATAAATAAAGCAAATTTCTAATTTGTTGAAATGTTGCCTTTTAGGGAGAATTTCCTGTGTTACTGGTATGAAATCTTACTAAAAAGTGTTATACTTTAAAGTAGCTTAAATTCAATTTAACCCACTATTTCATCAAAATCTTTCAGTCCTTCATTTATATAATTTTCTGAGCATACTTTTTTTATCCCAAAATAAACTGGAAAATAATAAACTTCAAATAACCTATGTGCCTTAAGTACAAAGTACACAATTTATTATACATTTTTTAATGAGGTAAAATAATTTTCTGTCGTTCTAATTCTTTTAGGGTAATTTCAGTTTTGAAATGAGACATTACCCAAAAAAATGTTCTTTCCCCACAAATAAAATCATTCTCTGTCCCCTCATCTATTGTGCTCTTTGTAAAGCTTTGAAATTTTGTCTTGAATTCATATAGTCCTTTATTCTGAGGGCCAGTCTCTTTTATTGCCATATTAGTCTGCTTTCCAGGGATAGACCCCTTCTGTCCCTGGAGTTGGTCCAGTGACTTGTTTACTCTCTTTTGGTCACACAGGCTCCTCCTCTCCCCACCCCAAGGCATTGATCTGCAGTTTTTCCTTCATGCCCTGAATGCTCTTCTCTTTTCCCTGTCATTTGTGGTGTTTGCGTTACTGTTCTGAGTGCTCATTCACTTTGCCCAGACTCTCCCTAGGCGCTGGCTGGGGCACTGCTGCCTCCCGCCCCATTGTGCATTCTTTTTCAGTTGCCAGATGTCCACAAGCTCTGTGGCTCCTGCACTCCGGCCCCTTCCTCTTAGAGGAGCTCATTTCTAACAGCAGGCTCCTGCTGTTCAGTGCGTCTGAAAAGGAGAACAGACAGGTGATGGCGGTTCAGGGAGCACAGAATGCACATCAGATAAGGAACACGGACACTTTAATGACAGGACAGATGGGCACGGGCACTCTGGAATTCTCTGGAAGGGTTTTCACGTAACCATTTCTGTTTTTACAAGTAGGAAAGAGGTCTTTGGAGAAGATTTGTGCCCAAGTTTATATTTTTATAATCCACATGTTCAATGCAAGATTAAAGTATAATAGCCAGCCTAACCAACTTTTCACAGCCCCTTTGCCTTCATACACTGATGGTGATAGAATTCATTTAACAAGGATTCTTATATCTGCCTGGCTTTTAAAACAATAGGAAAAAATTGTGGAAACAAGTAGTATAGGAAAACAGCCTTTACTCACTGAGAATGAAGTTTTTTTTTTAATTAATAGAAAGCTACCAAGTATTTCATTTAGGGATTAGCTGTTTTGATATTTCAAAAACTTCAACACAGTGAAAAGTACTTCATTCTAAAAAATGAAGGAATGATTAACTTTCCTATCAGTATGACTTAGAAAACATTGCAGGATCTTGAATTCCTTGATTCACAATCTAAATATCAACAGCTTCTGCCTTGGCAAAGTGTAGAAACCTGGGATTCTTTTGGTAGAATTTTTACTGATAGAATTTCATGGAACTGTTTTTCACCGTATGGTATTGGTATAGTATGAGATAGGATTTATCTACAGATTATGAAAACAAGCATACATTTTCTTCTCAAACCATGACCCTGTTCCATAAATCTAAAGTACAAGAATGAGACGAGGGCAGCCACTGCTGTCAGTAGAGAGAGACCTTCATGTGATAAAAGACTTAAGCAATCTCACAATAAGGAGGGATGAATGTTGAGGTGTGTTGACAGGTCTTGGTGTCAGCTGAGACAATTCTTTGAGGAACGAAAGGATTCTTTTTTATTTGTTGGAGAGATTGAAGAAAACAAGCAAGAAATAATGCTATATCCTGGAGGCAGAAAATGTATGATTGACAATAGCATTAAGAATAGAACAAATATTTTGGGCTTTATTTTAGAGGGATTGAGAAAAAATATTCAGAAAGTTGCAAACAGAAAATAGAAATAAAATATTTCAGAAGGGGTGGCAAATAAAAGAAAATATTATATCAGGTTTTTTTTTTTTTGGTCTTCTAAAAAAATACAGATAAAGGGCTTAAGGAGACACAGCAAGTCATCTCTGTCTGTGTATATTTTTAAGTTTAGGAATTAAACTGATAACCACATACTTGTAAACCCATCTCCTAAATTAGAAAGAAACCTATGATCTTTGATCAGGGATTAAGCTGGAACACTTGGAAACATACGAATTGGATAGAGAGAGATTCAGAGAAAGGCAGTTGGCTTAACCAGCGTGATTGATATTTGAGTCAGTGACAATGATCCCACTGGGTGAAGCCGTGGACATAATTTGCTTGGATTTCAAACAAGCTGCAAAGTGAGTTAGTATGGTTTTGCCAGTGAAATACTTAATTGGATATTAGATTATTGCAGCAACTGGCAGAAAGCAGTAAATGGTTAGAGCGATGGGCAGGGTGCCTACCAGAGTCACAGGGGTTCCAGTTTGAGCAATACCAGGTGAGATTAGAAATGAAAATGTATGAACTGCAGAGAATGCAAAAAAGAGGCCAGAAAAATTATACTAATAACAAAGTGCAAGTGCCCATTTAGATGGAAGCCAGACCCTATAGGCCAGAAAACCAGGAGGATTGACATTAGGGTATCAGTGGAACTTCTTTCTGTAGCAAACCTCTGTTTCTCTACTTATACCCTGTTAAATAACACCAAAAACTGAGTTAGGGTCCAGCAACCACCAAGAGGCAGAGGCCCATTCAAGGCCAAGTCTGTGAGCCGCACTCTACCCCGCCCCGCACTGCCTCCCAGGTGCTCTGTGCAAAGAGACCAAGAGGTGCTTTCCAACAGCCATGTTGCTGCTCAGCTTTGGATGTTTTCCTTTTTTGTTTTCCTCTAATCTTTTCATTATTTTTATTCACTCACAGATTCATTCATTTATTTTTAAAATTGTGGTAAAATATGTATCACATTTTTTCAAGTGTAAAGTCAGTGTCATTAAGGACATTCACATTGTTCTATAACAGTGCGTGTTGTTGTATACATTGCATTATATAACCATCACCATTATCCATTTCTGAAATTTTTCCATCACCTCAAACTGAAACTCTGCATCCGGTAAACAATAACTCCCCATTCCCTCCTCGCCCCCTGACCCCGCACCCCCCACCCCCGACCCTGCACAGCCACCATTCTATTTTCTGCATCTATGCATTTGACCATTCTATGTACACGTGAAATTGTGTAATTTTATCCTTTTGTGTATGGCCTTATTTCACTTAGTATAATGTTTTCAGGGTTCATTCATGTAATTTTTGTCAGAATGTTATTCTTTTTTAAGCCTTGTACGTTTTTGAAAATAGTTTTACTGCACAATTGGGCCTTTTCTTCTCTGTCATTCAGTATGCTTATTTAGAATCATCAGGTGTGCTGTGCTAAATGGTGCACATCTCACCCCTCAAGCGCTTACAGTCTAGTAGAATAAGTGAGACAGGGATGCAGATGGCAATAATACAATGTAGATTCGGCAATAATACAATGTAGATTTGGCTAAGTACCATAAACATGCATGAGGCCTCTGGAATCTGGTCAAGCATGAAATTACTTCCAGTCATTGGGGCCACAGATTTCACAGGGAAAATTGGAGCAAGGCTTTGCGAGGCATCGATTGGGGGCAGATGGGCAGGAAGGTCATCAGAGGGAGTTCCTGGTGGAAGGAACCATACAAGCCAAGGTATGGCATGGGGAAAGTGAAGGCCGAAGTTAGGGGACACAGTCAGGTGTTGAGGAGAATTTGGTGTATTCATAGAGACAATAATAACTATAGCTGTAAGGAGAGGCTAAGACCAGATCACTGAGGGCTTTCTATACCCTGCTGAGAGTTAAGCTTACTCACAGACATTGATAAGCTGGTAACAGTTTTTGAGCGATAGCTAGCTACAAGTACTGTTGCCAGTTAAGAAAATTAATATATCAGTGTAGAATGGAATGGAGAAAGGAAGAGCTTTGAGGCAGGGAGATTATTTAAACAGGTAGATTATTTTAGTAGGTAGAAGATAATGCCTTCGTCCATGATGGTGGCAATGACAAGGAAGAGGAATGGGTGGGGTGCAGATTTTTGGGGTGGATCAGCAGGTCCCTTGAAGGTCATGGGAGAGTGGTCTTTGACTCCAGAGGTTCTTTGACTCCAGAGGTTCCCAAAAGCCCTATTAAAATAAAGACAAGCATAATGTGAGTGAGGCAGAGAGTGGAGCAGCAGATGTAAAGGGCCTCATCAACAGCTGCACCTTACATCTGCTTGTTGGTCTGGAAACATTCTCCTTGGCAGAGCCTTTCCATGCCTGAGATAGTTGGCCAGTTGTGCCTAGTATTTGGCCTTAAGAGTCTATATTAGAAATCTGTATGCAAACTGCCTCATAAGGTTTGAGGCCAGGATCGAAGCTGGGAGATTTCTGAATAGAATCTGTTACTGCTGCACCTGGTAGTCTTCACACAATCAAGACTGTGTCACAGTTTCCATTATGCACATGATTTCTCATTCCACCCCCCAGAGATTTATAACTTAGCAATAAAAATGTGCTCCCACTGGAAACTTAGCAGGAAGATTATGTTCTTAGCCCAGCAGCAGTTCTTATTCAAAAAATTTTTTTACAAAATTGGTTTAGTGCATTTTATAAAATGCAAATATTAATCTAATTTACTTCAAGTTTTTCAAGAACTATTTTTGTGCCATTTTACCTTGAAGGCAATTCACAGAGGACTGGTGGGAACACATTTCAACAGAGATCTACTCTGAATGTGATCTGAGTCACTTGTACACTTTTTTCCATAATTGTAGAGCTGTGCTCAAATTTTAACTTTCCCCAAATGGCAACTCTTACATTGCTTTTTACATGGATTTTTAACATGTTGGCAAGACTTGAGAAATCTCGTCTGGATCCCTTCCTTCAGATAAGTCCAAGATGAAATTATTTGTCTCGCTTTTAGAGGTGTCAGAGAAGGGATTCCAAAACCTTAACTATGCCATTCTAAAGTTTGTCAAGTCTCATCAGGCTTTTTTCTTTAGGTTGTAGCCTGAGCCTGTTTCCTGGACAGTGGTGGCCAGCTGCTCACTGGCCCGTTCCTCACCTTGAAGCATAAGGCCTTTCCCTGCCTGCTTTTGCCTAAGCCGGATAATCATAATGAGAGCTAGCAATTTGGGGAAGGGGATAGTTTAACCACTTGACAGGCACCTTAGTAAGAGCATCACACTTATAATCTCACTACATTATGTGATAATACCTGTTTAACTCACTATAATCCTACCCTACAGATGAGGAAACTGAAAAGGAGAAAGCTGAGACCATTGGACCAAAGTTAATCTGCCCCAAATGAACTTTAATGACTGTGTCAACCCCCAGGCCAGAGCTTCCCTCACAATGCCATGCCTCCTCCCTCATTCCAGGCTTGATTGAACGCTGAGCCTTATTGTCTGTAAATACTCAAGTTTGAATTAACTGAACCTTCCTTAGAAATGATAAGCCTGCCTCCATGCTGTGCTTTTGCTTCAGATCTTAGAGAATAATTTGGTCTGTGTGCCCAAAATACCTTGGAATTGTTTGAGAAACAGATGCCGTTTTAATAGAGTAAGAGCCTGGGACTCTTGCTATGGTTCTTCTTAGTGAGAGTGGATTCTGGTTTTTATGGAGTGGTGATTGGTGACACGAGCAGTCCTCTGAAAGGACTAGGCTCTAAGCTGGGTTTCATGAGTTATGGGGCAGTTCTACTGAATTCGTTCTCATTTTTTAAACCATAGCATTTTTCACTTAGTAGTCAAGAGTGGACCCTGTAAGGCTATAAACTTACTTTCTGACTTTGAGAACGAAATGAAAGCAGAAACTCAAATCACCTTTATGACAGAATACTACATAGCATCAGAGAAAGATGTATATTCTCATTTTTTATAGTGTAACAAATTTCTTCCAAAATTGAGTGGCTTAAAACAATAAACATTTGTTGCCTCATAGCTTCTGTGTGTTGGGAAGTTGGGAGCAGCTCATCTGGGTAGTTCTGGCTTAAGATGTTTCTTGAGATCACAGTCCACATGTCAGCCTTGCATTGCAGTGATCTGAAGACTAGGTTTGGCTGGGAGACGTCCTTCCAAGGCGGCTCACTCAATCACTATTGGCTAGTTAGTTTTGGCTTTTGGAAAGAAACCTCAGTTACCTACCATGTGGTCCTCTCTGTAGGAACGTTGAATTTCCTCACAACGTGGCAGCTGATTTTTCCCAGAGTGCATACTCCAAGAGAAAGTAAAATAGAAGCCACATGACTTAGCTTCTAAAATTACACACTGTCCTTTTCACAGTATATTATTGGTCACACAGTCCATCCCTATGCATTATGGGAGGAGACTGCACAAGAATGTGACTACTAGGAGGCAGGCTCACCAGGGGCTGTCCGGAGGTTGGTTACCATACACCACCTTTTTTCCCCTGTGGTTGGGAAAAGCAAGAGAGGAGTAAAGGAGGGCAGTAATGCTTGGAAAATAGAGAGGAATAAAGGATAAAGGATATGGAGCATACATCAAGTCACTTCCCTTTGGCTTCCATGGCTGCTAACTATAATTTTGCAGAAGGAGACTAAGAAGCATGGAAGCAAGGGATGCATAATATTAAACGAACAAGGCTTCTGGAGTTTTGGGGTGGTAATTACAGCTTTTCCCACTGATTGTCTGAGCTGAGAACCAAAGGAGAAACAGACACAGTTATCACACTAATGGAGGTCAGAATGCCAACCTCATTGCTGGTGACGTTGGACTGTGTTTGTGGGTGATACAACCTTTCCCTTCCTGTCTAGACCTTAGGACAGCCTGCCTGAGGGAGAATTGGAGTGAGTAAAGCAGATGAATTTCCTTAGATTTGCTGCCATATCCATGTCAAGCCCCAGTGGAAGGGACACAGAGAGATGGACTTCCAGACCCACTTGTGGAAGGCAGGCCTGACCCCGATCGCTCCGTGCTCCCAGCATGGACCCACAGGCAGAGCAGAGGCCACTGGGCCTGGAGGCAGGCAGTTCAGAGATGGGTGAACCTACCTGCTCAGCTACTTCTTTCAGTCTCACCAACCAAATAAATCTGCTCCCTTCTTCTTAGAGAAGAGGGGCAGGCCATTTTCTCCTAGGAAATGGGATAAAACTTTCCTTCTGTATGTCCAGGGTTACAGACCCTGGGAGTGGACAACATTGGCTGTCTCTCTAAAGGGCGTTCAAATAAACCAGTCTGAGTCACCAATAGCAGACTGTTCCACAGATCTAAACGCTGTTAACACTAAGTTTCTACTAAACAGAGAATAATTGTTTTGAGTTGTATTACAAACATTTTGAATAAATCATGCTGCTTCCTATTCTGTTTATGTTTAAGGCTGTACAGACTAAGAGTATACTATTTTTTCCCACTATTTTGAATGGTCTTAACTAAAATCTCTCTCTCTTTTCTAGGCACAGGGTGGTGGTTTCCTATCCTCCTCAGAGTGAGGCCGAACTTGAACTTAAGGAAGGGGATATTGTGTTTGTGCATAAAAAACGAGAGGATGGCTGGTTCAAAGGCACATTGCAACGTAATGGGAAAACTGGCCTTTTCCCAGGAAGCTTTGTGGAAAACATCTGAGAAGACTAACTTTGAGACGGCTTAAAATCATATTACACAGCAAAATAGCACAACACCATGTAATGGAAAGAGCACATTTGTGGACTTCCAGATGGTCAGGAGATGGGCAAAAGATTGGCATGTGACCCCAGTGCCCCCCAGCACATTTAGACCAGCAAACAGTGTGACAAAGGCGTTTGTATGGGTTTTGTCACTCTGGATTATGATGTATAAGGTGTGCCTTGTACTGTCTGATTTATTATACAGAGAAACCTTTTTTTTTTTTTTTTAAAGATATATGGCTACAATGGACAATTGTTTACAAGGCTTAACTAATTTATTTGCTTTTTTAAACTTGAATTTTTCTTATAATAGATAAATTCTTTGGATTATGATTTTAAGAAATTATTAATTTATGAAATGATAGCTAAGGAGAAGCTGGATTATCTCCTGTTGAGAGCAAGAGATTCTTTTTGACATAGAATGAACCTCCTCTTCTCCCCATGCCAATGTTATTCTTTGTTTTTTGGTTTTTTTTAAGACAAATGCAAGTTCTCTGATTTGATTTTCCTCTTTGGGAAATCAAAACATAAGACTGAATCAATATCAGTAAGGGCCTGGGGTAGGGAAACAGAAACTTGAGAAAAGAGGTTAAGGATTGCCCATCTTTCTAATTTGGCCAGGAATCATCCTTAAGACCTAGTCCTCAATTTAATTTTGTGGGTTTTTAATTTTCCTAGAATGAAATCAATGAAGGGATAAGGAAGAGTAAAGCACAACCCTTGAACAAAAATATATTCAGAGATATATTTAGTTTTATAAGAGAAGCAGCTCAGTTCATTGATTGGAAATTGGAAAAATTGAAGTTGTACTCCTGTCTGAGAATGGCTATGAATTGTAATTGCCCATTTTACCCCAACTGATCTGCATGCCCAGGACACAGTAAAGCGTTTGTGAGATAGTGGTGGTAAGTGATGCACTCGTGCTAAAGTCAAAGGCTACATAAGAAACACTGTGAAAAGTTTACATTCATTCATTGTGAGTCTTTTCCCACCGTCTTGCATGTGTTACTGGATTCCCACAGTAATCTAGGCTCTGCATGGTGTGTATATGTCATTGCAATTTCCCGTCGAGGTGGGTTTGCGCTCAGAATTGACCAATGCAGGAGCTGTAAAATAAACAGTACTCTTTTTCTCTACCCCCAAAGCCACTACTGACCAAGGTCTCTGAGTGCACTCACTCCCTCCCTGGCTAAGGCATCCATCAGCCATGACACAAGCCATTAGTGAAAATGCTCCTTTATGTCCTCCCAGCTGATGGATATGAAGGGAGAGCTGGGAGGCTGCTCCTGTGACTGTTCTCTGGCAGCTCTGGGAGGCTTGGCACAAGCGAGAGTGCCTACACCTTACAATTGTGGCAGGACCCAGCTGAGCCCGTCTTTTTATATCCATTCTTTGATGTCATTGGCCTCTTCTACCCATTTCACTCCCGTGCCATGCAGTCGTGGGTCTGGGGAATCCTGAAAACAAGAGGGAAGACAGCCTGGGAGTGAATGAAATCATTGCCACAGTTCTCTCATGGATGAATAAACAAATATAAAAACCTTTTTCTTATTTTACTTTTAAGAATTACAACTGGGAAATAGAAACATGAACGGAAAAGTCTTCTTGTAATAGCAGGAGGTTTCATGGTCTTAAGAAGATATATGTGGTTGAAATGAAATCATTCCTAAATTAACCATTTTTTTTTATAAGACACTGTACATTATGTTCCTGTGTGTTGAATTTTTTAAAAAATACTTGGATATCCATGTAATATATAAAGTTTTGGTGAAATGAACTTTAGTTAGGAAAAAAAGCTGACATCAGCTTTCATCTGTGTAAGTTGACACCAATGTGTCATAATCTTTATTTTGGGAAATTAGTGTATTTTATAAAAAATTTAAAAAGTAAAAAGACTACTACAGGTTAAGATAATTTTTTACCTGTCTTTTCTCCATATTTTAAGCTATGTGATTGAAGTACCTCTGTTAATAGTTTCCTGGTATGGTTGGTTAAAATTTCATCTGTTAATAGATCACTTAGATAATATAATGTATGGGTTTTCTATTGGTTTTTTGGAGACAGTAGGTGGAGATTTTGTAACGAGCTCTTGTTACATGGCAATAGGGTAATGATAAAATTGCAATTTATCATTTCTATTCATGTTAATAATTTGAAGACTGGAGAAAAGGTTCAAGATTAAAATTTGATGTTCATCCTTTATATGCTCCTTGTGTCAGTCTTTAAAATCATTTTCTTTTTTTTTTTTTTAACCTGGGATACATTTGACTTATTTTCTACTTCATAAAAATTTTGTGCATGATATCTCAAACAGAAGTGTCCTCAAATAATCAATTTGGTGGTTGTGGTACATTTTATCTCCAACTAGCAAACCTTATTTGGTTAGTTCACCCAAGAAGCTTAGGCTTCTCAAAAGTGGTATGTGAAGTTTCACCAGAGGTTATGTAACACTTCTGCTCCCCTCTCCCTCTCTGTGGTGGCTAAAACAGTCCAGTGACTGCTGGAAGTTTTGTCTTAGCCATAGAAGGTGTACCGGACCTACAAGCAACTTGGGTCTCATCAAGGCTTGAAAACACAACCTTTAGACTCGCTGTGATTTTAATCTTCCATGGAATACCAACAAGTTGTAAGTTTAAAAGAACCACATATGTCATTTAAAAAAATATTTTCCTACTTTAACTTTAGTTACTTTAACTTTAATTACTATCAAATTACTTATCAGAATGAATACTCAGGAATTCTATGTTGTATCATAGTTTTGCCAAAAAAAACACACCTCTTTTTGTAACCATCTGGACAAGTCAGTTATTACTTAGTTTCCTCCAGTTGCTGGTCTCTGTACCTCCCTGAGTGAAGGTGAGGCTCGCAAAGGAGACAGTGTCACCATTTTGAAAAGTGCTATTTTAACATATAGTATTACTTTTATCTAGTTTTAAATATTTTATCTCGCTCCCTAGGAGTATATGCATCTAATGTCCTTACTGAGTCTAACTAGGTTTAGAAGGAACAAATTAAGGTGATGTTTCCAACTGCTGTGCATTTAGTTTTCTATTCCTAACGATAAAAGAAAAACTTTATCTCATGCTTCTCAAAGTTCAGGTGAATGTTTCAGTCCAGAACTCCAATCATTAGAACTGAAGTTTGGAAAATGCTTTTAACAGACTAGACTAAGTCGTACAGCTCACTGTATGTATCCATGTCAAATTTTTAGAAGTATTTTTCGAACTAATTAAACTAATTTTTTACCAAGGTAGCATTCTATTTAAATTCCTCATTTCCTGGAAAAAAAAGAACTTGTTAAGGTAACACAGTAAATGAGAAGAAATTTACAGAGGAGATTAGCTTAGTAAGGGCATGCTCACTGTCCCCTGGGAACTCCAAGTGGAAGCAGGGTGTGCCAAGGGACTGTGCTCTGTCCCTGGTAGTACCTGTCAGGACAGAGCTGTTGGAGTGGGAACCAGCCAATGTGAACCGTGACAGCTTTAAGATCCCATCCCTATGGTTTACACATGAATGTTTCTTTTGTGTTTTCTGTTAATAACTCTCTGACCTGGCTATTTCCATTTCAAAAACCACCTTGATCTCACTCGATGCAAATTCTTACTGTACTGCAATGACCCAGGAACCAGGGTGAAGGTACCTACAGTTGGCATTAATCTCTGAGCCACCATCCAATACTGTTGTTATTATTGAGTCAGACTATTTTTAGCCGTAGTGCCACGTCCTCTCAATAGAGCTATTGTTGGCTAGAAGATGAGGGGTAACAAAAAAAAATAAAAATAAAAATAAGACCTTATAGAGCTGAAAGTGTGTAAGCAAGTAAGATGTAAAGTTCATAGAACCCTTGCCACCACTGTGGCTAGAGGCTTTCTTCAGCTCTTCTTGCAGATTCTAGAGTTTTTCTTTCAAAGAATTAAGAATTATTTTTGAAGGTGGAGTCTCTGAAAGACCCACTACTATAGGACATCAGTATGCCACATCCAACTGACCATTAAATTTCAAGACCTAATTGATAGCTTAGTCTAATAGCAGCTGAAAAATTACATTTGGATTGATACTTAAATGTTTGGGCATTCTGAATATATATGTGGGAGCATGAGAGAGAAAGAAATTTCATTAATATCTATTTTCTAGAGCAACACTGTCCAGTAGAACCTGCTCTAGAAAGCGATGGGAATGTTCTGTATTTGTGCTTCTATTATGGCAGCTACATATGGCTGTTGTACCCTTGAAATGTGGCTTCTGTGACTACAGAAAGAATCCCTAATTTGATTTAATTTTAATTAATTAAAAATTAACTATAACTGTGTGCAGTAATGGCTACCATATTAGACGGTGCAGTTTTAGAGAATAAAAATCAATTTTTAAATCATCATCCAAAAAAGGGAGAAACAAAAATGTGGCTTTGCTATACCGGGTCCAGCCTCTCCTTTGGAGGTACCAACTTATAAGTGAAAGATTACAAAACTTGATTATGTTAGAAACCCACCCAAGAGATGTGAAAACATTTTAATTTTGAGCAGTGGAGTTTATTTCTTTAATTTTGAATAGCTTCTTTCTTCCCCTGCTCTCTAAAAAATAGATTAGATTCAAGAAGAGAATTGGGGGATTCTGCTGAAGCTTTTTGGTGCGGCTGAGTGGACCAGTGCCTTCTCTGCAAGCGGAGAGCCTGTAAATTCCTCAAAGGTCAGGTCTTGTCTCTTCTAAGTGTGTCTTGATTTTAACATTCACCATGGTCTTGACTCCACCAGGGTCACCAGAATAAACACGTGACTCCCAGAGCTGTTAAGATGATGATCTGATGATATGCCTACTGTGAACTTAATGAACATTTTCTCAGCAGACTGAGGATAGGATTTATAGAAGAAAAAAAAAATGGAATTCTAGCCTTCTAATTAAACATGAAATGACACCTCTGGAACAAAGACCATGCTTCTTTTACCCCCCCACCCCTGGAGCAAGGTCAGTTCAAGTGAAGGCCAGTGCCTTATCTTTCCAATCACTACTAGTTCATTTCTTTTGCCAGTGAAAATTGAAAGCTTAATGGAATTACCTTTTTCCTTTTTTTAAGCCCTCAAGAGTGCTACAAGACATAAAGCAAAAACGTCCTTTTGAGTAAAACCAATTTCCTTATAAATTATATCACAAAAGCACATTCAATAAACTCCCTAAAGGCAGAAACAAAGTAAAGACTGATGCTTTGCTGCCAGCTCACTCTTTAATACAAACTAATTTGATCATTGCCTGTGGTCTCAATTTGTAATCCCACCCCCCTTTCATTTTTTCTTTTTAACTAAGATTTAGTAAGAAATCCTGTTAAGGACTGAATCTGACTGAGAATCCTGATTTTGGCCAGAGGAGGGAGGATTCTATGGGTAAAAATCCTTTTTGTGTTTTAGGAGATACCAAGTGGTAGCAGCACCAGATCTTCTGTTTCTTGTGAAAAAAAAATCTGGTGGCTTTAAACCTCTCCGTTTCACATGAGAGCACCTTGGTTGTTAAAATCTTCTGTGTACAGTAGATAATGATGGACATAGAGACTAATTTAAGAGACGTGGTGCTTAAAAGTGGCTTATATTATGTTGGCCCCACGATGCTCAAGCAGCCGAGCCCATGCAAAGTAGCCATCTGCGAAGACAGGTCTAAGGTGAGGAGTGAGGAATTGTTCCTCCATTCCAGTGTGGAAAGGAGGGTCTGGCTCTCACAGATGTCAGGACATATGGTGAGCTGTCTGCTCCCTCTTTTCCTCCAGCCACTATGGCAATGGGGCAGTCTCCATATATAGCCCACATGGCCTGCCCTGGGGTAGCAATTGTGGATTCCTATGATGTGGTGATGGTTGCAGAAATCAAAGCTGGGCTTGAATTTCTACCCTTTAAGCTGAAATAGTCTTTCCTGTGATTTATTTACCCACCAAGACAGATGTGTGGGATTGGCATATTATCAGTCAGCCCCTGTAATAAAACTAAAGTGAGTGAAGCTTTCAAGAAGAGGGTATCACAAAAGAAATACTTCACAAAAGGAAAGCTGTAATAATCTCTCCCACCATCTAAATTCACCCAGAGGCTTAGGCATGAAGAAAGCAGACTCAAACTTATAAGATCGGACTGTTAGCCTTTGATTCTGTACAATCTCTTATGCTGGAGAATGCATTTTTTCTTAAACTATGTTTTGGATTAGGGCTTTCTTATCTCACTGTCTCTGTCTCTGTCTCCATCTCCACCTGCCCTACCCTTCTTCACCACCTTCGTCACTTCAGTGAGGGCTTTGGGGAAGGGAGCTTGGCATCGGGTGGAATATTCCTCAAACAAGTATCCTCATCTAGAGGTGGCCTATCAACTGCTCCCTTGAATTGCCATCTGAAGAGCTATTGGGGTTTTTTGTTGTTGTTTTGTTGTTGTTTATTTTTACCTTTTCTCTCTTTAGTTTTAGTTGTATCAAGTCATTATCAGGGTGCTATGACATAAAAGAGTACAGCTGAATCAGAGGGGAAAATGCCTTAAATGATTCCATTTAGATTTGGAGTTTTAAGGAATCAAACTGTATTTTTCATTTGCCTGAAATTAATACATATATATGCCCTACTATATTTCAAAACCAATTGTGTATTTACTGTGTGGGTTCTCACAAACCACTGCATGTTTAGTTAGCACAATGATTGATATTGTGAAAGATACAGAAGAAATGCCTTTTTATCCTGTAAATGTTTGGAATAGCTTACAAAAACATATACAATAAAAATGGTAAAAATAAAAATAAATAAAATGTGGGATGATGGAAAACAAATAGGATATCAAGAAGAGGGGATAATTAGGAGGAAGACATTAAAAACATTGTCCTTGTTCTCAAGATTCCAGTCTAGTTTGGGAGAAAGTATAAACTGAAAGTTATAAGATATTAGAGGACAATGCATCATCATAATAACTTTGAGGTAGAGATCGCAAATACAGTATGAGCTCAGAGGAGAGAGAAAGGCAGGAGTAAATTTTAGATAAAAAGTTAATAGGACCTGGATAATGAAGAGCAAAATTTTCACTAGGCATCAGAGATCAAGGGCATGGCTGGGGACAGGACAAGAGGTGTAATGGCTCAGCAGCAGACATCAGGCTGGCCCCACTTCTCTAATACAGAGTAGAGAAGAGATGAAACTGGCAACTCTGTATAAGATTACAGCTGGGGACAGGAGCAGGTGTATCGGGTATGGTGACAGGATGTGGGGCTATACCATGTGGGTTGTGTACAGAGGGAATGACCAGAGAAATAAAACTAAGTGAGACATTTTTGAGAGGAAAAAAAAAGCCAATAGGGATTTATGGCTGAATGAATATAGAAAATGTAGGCAATCCAACAAAAATAACACCTGAGATCTGTATCAAGATGACTGTGACAATGGTGGGCCTTTGAAAGAGATCCAGAGGTTGGATGGGAAGAGTCTTTCCAAGTAAAAATGGTAAGTTTTATTTTGGAAATGTTGAGTCTGAGATGATGGCAGGAGTGTAAATGTCTATGAGCAGCTGAAAACATGACATTTAAGTTCAAGTGGGTGACAGTGAGAAAGATCAATCAGGTGATTTTGAACTCCTTCGAGGAAAAGGGTTATGTGGAGACAGACAAGCCCAGGACCAAAGACCGCGGCTGGGAAAGGCTCATAGGCAGAGGACTTCATGAAGCGGGAGGAACATCCACAGCACTTCCTCCTGATAACAGGGCCGGAAGAAGGGTCAGGATGAGTCACACATCCCAGAAGCCGGGAGAGCAGCCCCAGAAGTAGAAGTCAACAGGATCCAGCACAGCAGAGAGAGGAACTGAGAAGGAAGTTTATATTTCCCAACCTCTTCTCACATCGCCGACAATCCGACTGAATCCCCGAATGGGATGTTAATTTGACATTCTGAGAGATTCTGCTCAGAATGCTTTGGAACTAAACCAAGAAGTTCTTGGCAGCCATCCTGACCCTTTTTCCTCCTGTGTTTAAAAAAAAAAAAAAAAGAAGTAGGAAAAAGCTATTCCTCTTCTGGAAAAGAATGCAAAGACCTTGTAGACCCAATCAGTGTTGAAATAAAATTTCTATGTTCTCGCTGTATTGTAATTGTGCAATGACATGTAAATCCTTCTGGCAGATCATATGGGGACTGACATATAAAAAGGATGTCTTTAAAATCATACAAAGATCTCATTGGGCACAGCACAGTATTAGCTATCTAAAAATGACAGTGTTCTCGTCACATTGATTTTTTTCCTCTGCAAAATAAGAACAGACCTTTTGAGAAGGTCTGAACAGCTAAATCCCCATCGCCACGCCCCCTCCCCCTCCCCCCCGCCCCGTGGCCTCCAGTGCCACTCAGACAATTGTGTGCAGAGAACCCACGGTCCCTGGGATGAAGAACAATTTTGGCAAGCGCTTGCTGCTGTGGACACTCACAAGCATTTCCATTTGCTATGTGGATTCATATCTTAGCCAGTCATTCCCTTTATGTGATTTTTTTTTCCATCTCTAATCATTTTCCCCGCTTCTTATATTACATCGCTCACTCTGGGCATGTGGCCATGGAGAGGGAGGAAACACATTTTTGTTGATTCTGCAGTGCTTGCGATGTCTGTTAACTATGCTGGTGATTTCTCAAGATCAGGAACACGGCGTGACTTTAAAAAAATGTTCCCTTTCTGATGGGACGGAATGAGAAGTCCCCAGAATGTTTGTGTTTCTCCAGTGCAGAAAGGAAACATCCTGGGAACCAGGCAACTCTTTGCCAGTCCTTGAAGACGGCAAGTTCGGACCATGGATTCCTTTGTCTTGAATGGCCATGCAAGTTCCCTATCTATGCTAATGCTGTGGCCCAGTGCTGCCCCCTCTGGGCTGGTTTAGCACAGGCTGAGGAGGTGTCATCTGTTGTGACTCAATATTCTCTCCAATGACCTGTGTCTGCACCGACTCTCCCTGTTTCTTCTGTCCTGGGCTGATAAGTTATTGCTCACAACTGTGGCATATAAAGGGCTGTCAGGTGTCACGGATTACCAATCTATAGGATGCTAGGTCCCATGGAGGGTGGGGCCGTAAAGTGTAGTCTTGTTGCAAACTTAAGCTCTCCCAGGATCAGTTCTGCTCCACTGCCTACAAGTAACTAACTGTCAGGTGTCTTGTGCAGAAAATTGCTGAGCATTGTGATTTATAGTAGTATGTATTTGGTCTTCCTTCCCATTTCTGACACAGAGGTCCTAAAAACCCTTGGAAAGAACAAAGGTGTATCTTGTAATGCTAATGATGACTTGATGCATTTAAGGGGCGAGGGGGGGGCGGGGTTCTGGTTGCCGGTGGAGCCTACCTTGTGATTAGAGAGTTGGAGCTCTCAGTTCCACCCCCGAGCTTCTGGGAGGGGAGAAGCGCTAGGGTTCAACTCAATCACAGGTGACCAATGATTTCATCAACCATGCCTATGTAATGAGGCCGCCATAAAAACCCAAAGGGCAAGGCTGGTCAGCTTTGGTCTGGCCAGCACATGAGGGGGCAGGGCGTGGAAACTCAGCCTGCTTTTCTCATGTCTTGCTCCAGGAATGTCTTCCATCTGGCTGTTCCTGACTTATGCCCTGTTGTAAAAAACCAGCCACCAGGTAAGTAAAATGTCTGTCTGAGCTCTGTGAGCCACACTCACAGATTAACTGAACCCAAGGAGAGTTAACCTCTACTTCTGAAAGTGCTCCCCCGGCTTCGGGGATGCGTGGCTTATCCTGACCCTTTCTTCGAGCTCTTGTCAGAAGCACAGGTAACAACCTGGGCTTGCACTGGTGTCTGAAAGGGGAGAGGACAGTCTTGTAGGACTGAACCCTCAACCTAAGGAACCTGACACTGTCTCCTGGTGGATAGTGTCCAAATGGAGTTGAATTCTTAGACTCCCTGCCGGTCTCTGAGAATTGTTTGGTGTTGTGTAGGAAGCCCCTCTCGCCAACACACACTTAGTTTAGAGGCCCACCTGGAAGGTCTCTGGTGATTACTCATTAAAAACACGAGTTAAACATTTTAAGCATTTCTCCTGCTTCTGTTCTTTGAAAGGGGCCAGTTATTCCAATATCTCAGGTTGCTCTCCTCTGCACTGTTCAGTCTTTTCATATGTATGGTTATTTTTGTCTGTCATGATTTTGATTAGCCTTAAGGAGGGGAGTTCTGTGTATCTGGTGATGGGAATGAGGTGTGTTTTTTGGAGTGGTGTATATTTAGCAAACCTTTGGGAGATGGGAAATGTTTGTTTGTTGCAGTTTTCTTTAACATCTTAAAGATAAGGATGAGAGCAGGTGGAAGGCTGTTGGTACCAAAGGCCATATCTTTTGGGCCTAAAGATTTCTTAGACGACTGACATGACTCATTCCATACCCAGAGGGCAAGCGTGCAAGAGCCCCCTTCCCAAGATGGCGGGGGGACCCAGGTGTCAGTCTTCCTGAAATGCTCCAACCCCTTCCTTCGTATCTGTCCATGAGTATCCTAGTAGTATGGGCCTGGTCCACTTGAGCCTGATCCCGTGTCAGTAAGCAATTAGGGTGGAGGGGAGCTGCTGACTGAATAGGACCTGGTGTTGGCGAGTTATGTCCAGAGCCAGACAAAGCCCTGAACTCACCGAGTGGCCAAGGGTATTCAGGAGAGAGGCAGCATCTCCTGCAGGAATTGATTTCAGAGTGTGTACTCCTTCTCTTTGCATCTTACTGGCCAGGGCCTTCAGGTTAAAGGTGTTCCACATTACCATCATCTCAGTGAAGGAAGCTCCCAGCCAAACTGCCCGGGGACTTGAAGCCCAACCCCTTCCATTCCTCATCAGCCTGTGGGTATAGGGTGGCAGAGGGTACTGGTGAGCACAAGCAACTCAGGAGTTGGGAGTAGTTGGGTCTCCTCAGTAGAAGGAGGTGGAATAGGGGTTGACTATCCCTGAATTTTGTGTCTCTGCCCCTGCTGCTCCATCTAGCCTAGAGCAAAGCCCTTCTGTAGGAGCTGTGGAAACAAACGGTGACTCCCTGGAACCAGGCTCAGTCATGGGGGACCTCACTCCCTACCAGACCCAACCCCAGAGTGTTGCAGCCCTTAGCAACCTACTCTTTCATCATAAGCACCTTCGCCCAGGGCATAACCACCCCCAGATGATGGGCCACAGCTTTGTGTCTTCTGCATGACTCCACCTGCAGCAGTGCCTCCAGGAGCCTTGGGTTGGAATGATTCCCAGCTCACCGCTCTGGACTGAGACCACCCACCCTCCTGCTCTTCCGGGGTGTGCTTTCTGAAGGTTGGGGCCAGTTTCCTTTGAAAGCCTCCAAGCACACAGTGTTTTGTGAGTTTTCTCCTTTCTTCAGGCAATGTGGGTTTTGACCCTTTTCTGTTCTCAGGGAGAGTCTTCTCTTTCGCTCTCACTAGCTTGAAAAAACAAAGCTAATTTCTGGCAAGGCATCACCTTAAAAAGGCCCCCCACCACCTGTTGTACAGCCATCTGAAGTGATCCAGGTTGGTGGCCTTAGTCTAACTACTATACAGACGTCCTCATAGGAACCAGAGTGGAGAGAGACCTGACTTGCTCATCCCTCCATTTGAGCTAAATGTAAGCCCCAGACACTATAGCCAGATGTCCCTGGCGTGGGATCCAGCATCTGGTCATTTCTAAGAAGCACTGGTGGAGCCAGTTGGCCCTGTTCCAACTGTCCAGAGGCTTCATCCCAAGCCTCATCCCACATTCACCCAAACCAGTAAAGTCAGTGGGTTCTCACTGGAACTGGCTTTCCTTCTCGCAGACAAGACTTTTCCTTCTGGTGCAAAGGATCACGGCCTGGCTGATGCTCCTTTTTCTCTGGTCTTGACTACAGTCCATGCTAAAGAAATCCCTCTAAGCTTTTGGCACGTGGTCGGCACTATCCCTAACCTACTAGTAGTTGAATAGATATTTAATTACTTTATTTTCATCAGGTCACTTCAATAAGGATTTAGGAGTAAAAGGGAGGCATTCTGGGCATTATGTGGTGAGAATCCTTTTAGAATGCATTATGGAACCCATTTCCGCTGCCAGAAGAGACATCTCAGTCCTGCCAAGGTGCCCTGGTCACTTCATAGTGTCTTGGATTTCTTAAAATAGCCTAATTGCCCACATTTCTGAATCACCACTTCTACAGCAGTGGGCAAGGTTTAATGACTTAATCCTCAGAACACCTTTAGTGAGGGTAAATAGAAAAATGAAACAATGTTAAAGCAATTGAGCACTGAATATATTCGTGTTTTAAAACTAATAAGGAAAAATGATGTCTATCAGGATGATTTGCTATAACCTCTGAGGAATCATAAAATATAACGCTGTCAGTGGGAGGTCAGGAAATGGTAGGGTACGTGCTCTGTCTGCTCTGCTCTTTTCCCCTTTTCTCTTCTTCCTTCTCCATCTCTTTCTTCCTCTCCCTCACCCCTAACCCTCTGCTAATTCTCTCAGCTTCCTTTCTTCCTTCCCCCTGTGCACTTTGTTCTTTAGGAATTAAATAAGAGTCTGGCAATTTTGGGTTCAAATCACTAGTTTGCAGCTTAAACAGTTTTGCAGGAATTATGAAGGACATTTTTTTTTAAAAAATCAGAGGAATATGAAGTATTTAATCATAACACTCTGGATATAATCATTCTCCTTGAAAACTATTTTCTCACTTTCCTTATTCTCATCTTCCTTTCTTGGACATTTTCTCACCTTCAATTCCATTTCTCACGGTCTGCATATTTTATTAAGTGAATAGTGTTTATTTGTGCATACATTAATTGAACGTAATGTGATTTTAAGATTGATGATTCTAAGAAACAATGCAAAATAATCTTCAATGCTTTTGTTGGCCAAAGTTATGTACGCTTTATTCAAACTAAAAGGTGATACTTAATGAAGTTAAATAAGACCCAGGTGATGTAACTACCTTTTACAAGGTCGTTGGTATTTTTCCAGGGTAGAATTTAAGTATGCAGTGATAGCAATGAAGTTCAAATGGTCTTAAGGTATGCTTGCGAGTTATAGTTTGTTAGGTTTGTTCCACCGACATAAGACACTATGTAGAAGAGTGGTGAGTTTAGGCTTGAGGGCATGGGATTCTTTTCAGACATTTGACATTGCCCACTTAGGCTGTTCCTTGCGTTGGTCTTCAGGAATGTAGACAGGCTTTGAGGAAATTTTGTAATGTAAACTGATGGTGTGGTCTTCAAAAATAACAAAGAATTTCTCAAGTCTTGCTTTACTCTGCCTTCTTAAAGAGTGTAATTGAGTACTTTTATAAATGGTTAAAGGACCATAGCTAAAGGCTGCTAATCCTTTTTACTCTAGGAGGTTTTTATTGGGCATACCCCAGGACTCTGCATTTTTGTGCTACACAGGGTGTTTTTTAATCAGTGGTTTGGCTAAAAAGAGAAAATATGCTTTTTTTTTTTTTTTTTTTTTTTTTTTGCAGGTGACAAAAAGAGTGGAATGCTAATGCATTCAAGGGAAAAATCAGAATCACAAAAGAGCTCCAAAAATCTGAACCAGTCAGCCCACATTACAGGACCGAGACCATCAGTAGTAAATGGCAGGCTCTGTTTTGGGGTTTTAAAAATCCAGCTACTCAAATCTGTAGGTGCTGCTGAGAAACAAGCCATAGTTAAATGTGGTTGCCAAGAAAGCTAATTAAACCCTAGGCTGTGTGAATAGATGCATAGTATTTAGAACAAAGCCCGCCTCGCTCTGCACTAAATACACCACAGCTGAGCACTGTGCCAAGCTATGAACACCCCAGTTTACTAGGGATCTGACTAGTTGGAGACTGCATGGTAAGCAGTCTCAGACCCCTGGAATAGGAAGAATGGTCACAGGAACTAAAGGGGCTTTGCCGGTGAAGAGAGGCCTTGAAGGGAGGGATAAGACAGAGGCATACCTCATTTTATTGTGCTTCACAGAGATGTTTTTTTTTACAAGTTGAAGGCAAGATCCTCCACTAGCAAAATGATTAAGACTCGCTTTATTAAGGTTGTTGCTTTATTGTGGTGGTTTGGAACTGAGCTCACAATATCTGAGTCATATCTATAGTGGTGACCAGTTACCCAAAGAATTACATATGGCAGAGGAATAAGATTTATCAATCAGGGTGTTAAGAGGCAAACCTACAGGCAATAGGGCAAATTAAAGGTAGTCTTCAATAAAAGGAAGACTTTCTGTCTGAGCTCTCCAAAGCTAGACGGGCCTGCTCTGAGATGTAGTCAGTAACCTGTGCTGAAGAGGTTCAGGTAAGAGATTGGTGGCCAGCATTTGAAGATGCTGTTGAGAGCCCTCAAACTATGCTTAAATTAAATAAACTTAAACATTTTTTTTAATTTTAATATTTTTATTAAAAATATTCTATTGAGATATAATTGACACATAACAGAGTAGTTTCAGGTATGCAACATAATGATTCAATATTTGTATATGTTGGGAAATGATCATCATAATAAGTCTAATATTGGTTACCATATATAGTTAGAAAATTTTTTTTCCTGTGAGGAAAACTTTTAAGATCTACTCTCTTAGCAACTTTCCAATGCACAATAGAGTAGTATTAACTATAGTCATTACATCCTCATGACCTATGTATTTTATAATTAGAAGTTTGTAATTTTTGATCCTCTTCACCCATTTTTCCCACCCCACCTCCACCTCTGGCAACCAGCAGTCTGTTATCTCTGAGTTCAGGTTTGTTTTCTTTTAAAATTAAAATCCCAGATATGTCAGACTATTGTCTTTGGCTTATTCACTTAACATAATGCTCTCAAGGTACATCCATGTCATCAAAAATGGCAGGATTTCCTTTTTGGTGTCTGAATTATATTCCGTTATATATATATATATATATATCACATCTTCTTTATCCATTCCTCTATCAGTGGACACTTGGATTGTTTCCAAGTCTTGGATATTATAAATAATGCAACAATGAACAAGGAGGTGAATCTATCCTTTTGAGTTAGTGTTTTTGTTTTCTTCTGATAAATACCCAGAAGTAGATTGCTGGGTTATATGGTAGTTCAATTTTTAATTTCTCGAGGAACCTCTGTACTGGTTTTCATAGCTGCTGTACCATTTATATTCCTACCAACAGTGCACAAGCATTCCACATCCTCACCAACACTTATTTCCAATCTTTTTTATTAATAACCCCTGGAACAGGTTTGAGGCAATATCTCATTGTGATTTTAATTTGCATTTCATTGATGGTTAATGATATTGAGCATCTTTTCATGTACATGTTGCCCATCTACATATCTTCTTGGAAAAATGTCTATTCAGATCTGTCCATTTTTTATTGGATTATTTGTTTTTTTTTTTCTATTGCATTGTATGAGTTCTTTATATATTTTGGATATAGCTCCTTATCAGATATATGATTAGCAAATATTTTCTCCCATTGAGTAGGTTGCCTTTTCATTTTGTTGATGATTTCCTTTGCTGTTTAGAAGCTTTTTAGGTTGATAGAGTCCCACTTTTTTTTTTTTTTGCGTAGAACTTTCAACTTTAAGATTCTATTTTTTATGAAGGTTTTACAAAGGTAATATAAGTACCTTTAACATATGCATTAAATGCATGTTAAAATCTTTTAATAAACAATTAAAAGATTGTTTAATATTAAAAAATGCATAAAGATATTTTGTGGATGTCCCAAAACCTTTAAAGATCGCTTATCCCCATACATGGGAAGCTCCAAAGGCAGAGTAGAAAGGCTGCCAGGTGGGGCTCACCGATGGCCAAGGCCAAAGCAAGGATCTTCCTGGTCCTGTTTGGTTTGGGCTCTGTGAGTTTGGGCCACAATAACAAATAGCCAAGAATTTAGTTCCTCTCAAGGAAGGACTCAGAACCGAGCCAAGGCTGCAGTCCCAGGGAGCTCCACGTTTTCTGGACACCCACACAAGCCAACATGCTATTCCCCAAGGACAACCAAGGCAAACAACCAGTAATCCCTAATTCAATCTCCACTGAATACTCGGGCTACACCCAATTTATCATGTAAGGAAATTTAAAGAACATTCTCATTTTACCTATATGCTTTGTAATGCTTTAGTTCATTTACTCGTGAATTATTACAGTCACATAAACCTGTGAGCTGCAGCCTTTTTGTACAAAGAGAAGAAGTGATAAATGAAATTACTCCAGAGAAAGCTAATAAGGGCATTTAGCTCCAGAGTACTTGGAGAACCACAGTCTGAGCCTCTCATCCACATACCAAGAAAAGAATAATTCAGAGGCCTAACAAAGGAAAGCTAGTGTTCATACAGGTTGAACCCCTGGCAGACTGCACCCAGCTAGACAGGGCTGGTGTCCGTCCATAAGGCTGTCCTAATCGTGGATGCTATTTAAACAGGACAGTTATAGCAAATGTTTACATTGTAATTTTCTGCTTCCCAGATATCAGTCAGATTAAAGTAGAAAGAAATGAGGGAAAAGGTAAACACCATGCTATGTATCATATTGTCTTAGGTTAGGACAGCATGGTAGTCATTATTAGGATGACACTGGGGCTATCAATTTTCACGTTGATATTCAATATTCATGTCACCTGTATAAGAAACCAATTGTTCCTCTCTCCTGAATACTTTCCCAAATTGTATTTCTGGAAGTTCAGACTCCTGCTTTGATAGCAGTAGATTTCTGAAGTCAAAGTATTCCTGTATGTCTGGTGTCGGTCCTACCAACCACAGTCCCCAAAATGTAGACAAATTCTCAGCATACAAAGATGCCTTTGTGACTGGAAGTTTTGGGAGCATAGGGAGGGAGGGCAAAGCTTTCAAATGTGTATAATGGGTTTCAAATTTATAATGACATCTCAGATGTGCATAAGTAGAACTTTGTTTCTCTGTAACTGCACTCATTTTGTTTATGAGGTAGTGGAAATCTCAATCTTGGCACGTTAGGACAATTGATTCCCTCCTGGCTTAAAAGCCTCTTTGGGGTTTCTCAGTCAAGTCAGAATTTTTACTCCACCAGGACTATTTTCTCCCATATTTTCCTCCTGAACGAGTCCTAGGTATGAGTCCCATGCTTTCAGTTCTCTGGCCCAAATTGCCCTCCTTGGTCTTGTTGCCTTGGTCATGGGTGCTGGCCTTGGTCCCTGTTGCCGTCACCACTGACTCACCTTGTCATGTCACGAGGCATTGGGGTGCTGCTGGCTGCTGACCAAGCCCCATCTCTGCAGCAGGTGGTGCTGCTCTCACCAGCTCTTCACTGTCCTCGCCCCTCCCACGGAGCTGTGGCTCTTTTCCCCACACAGAAAGGAATTAGGGAGACTCAAGGCAGACAGTTGCGTGAAGCCCTCTATCTAGGTCTGCACTGCTGACCTTCCACCTCTACTTATCTTCTCTCTCCATGTTCTCATAGGGCAGATGGTAGGAGTTTTAGAGGGAAACAAGGCCTGAGATGCTTCAGCTCTCAGTCTCCTGCCCTCCACTTCCAGCCAGCAGAATTTCAGCTCAGGAGGCAGGGCACAGCCCCACCATCACACACACACAGCACACACGTCTATACAACCCTTTCTCCTCTCTCCCTGCCTGTCTAGGCTCCACCCCCACCCCTGTGTCCTGAGTCAGGAAATATTTTTATTGCTTTCGTTTGTGATGGAGAAATGACCTTATGCTATAACCTCTATTCCTTAGAGTTTAGCACCTATAAATTCTATGCTCTGGTCCTCCAAGCTTTTACTGTCATCTTAAAGCAAAGCCCTTTTGGAATTCAGAATAAAACCACCTCTCTTTCATACACACACACACTCTTCAATTTTGGATGTTTTGAATTATAAATCCATTCAGCACTTCCACTTGACTGCTTTCTTCTGGCTATTTCCACTTTCTCCTTTAGTAATGAATGCTGTTGAACCAATGGGTGGAGAGCCAATAACTTTGGGAAGGAAAAGAACCTCAACTAAAAAGATGAAAATATTTTTTTTTAAACCCATATGCCTCTACTTTAGGTAAATGAAGATCAAAATATGTGAATAAAAGTCAAGGTGACAGCAATCTAGTTTTTCACGGTCCTGGTGTAGCTTGAGTAAGGAAAGGCAGATATCACTAGTTATAGCTCAAAATAACTCACTAAGTTTGTTAATGTTTCTTTTTTTAAATTATCCCCCAAAGAAAATCATACTGTCTTCATCAAAATCTAGTGGAGGCTTATACCATCTACCTTCTTGTTTTTGTTGACAAAGAACATCAATTTTTAAATGATTGCGGTGGTCATGATTTGTTCTGTATTGTCATCAGGCTTTAAGTTTTAGAGGGAAACTAGGTTTTCAAGTCTGCCTTGGACCAATTTTTTGTTGTCTCTGATATGTTTTTTGTAAATTTCTGTTGTAGAAATGATGGTACAGTTCAAGGGCAACACTGGTAATTACTGAGATAGCTATTATGCTCCCTCCAGGACTTCTGTGGAAGTGTCGCTTCTAGTACAGGCATCACCAGAGGTCCCCTCATTTCTAGAGACCATATCCTCGGCCAAGCCCACTCCATCCCCAGTTTCCTGGATCTTGTAAGTGGTGGTGGACATCTCAGCAGAGCTGATGGGTGATCCTGATGGTAGGTAGAGAAAGTGGTCCAGAGGAGGCAGCTCCAGGGAACCTAGAGAAATGTGTGAGCCTGATGCGATTGATTGAGGCTTGGCTTATTGGTGAAAACAGAAAAACAAACAAACAAACAAACAGAAAAACAGAGGAAATGCTTTTTTAATGAGAAAAGAGGAAACAGTATTTAATTTGGCGAACATTTCAACATTTTACCCAGCACTTCTCTGCCTTCTCTATGGGACAGAGGCAGATCTTGGTTTTATGGAGCCTGAAGTTTATGTAATATGGGTGGGGGGGCTTGTTTAAAAAAAAAAAAGAATATAAAATGTCTACAAAATTTGTTATGACATAAGGAGAGAAGAAATCACAACAAATTGCATATTTTAAAAAGCTAACAAATAATATAAAATCACTAAGGTCAGAAAACGAATATAATGTTTCTCTAATTAACTGCATGCTATACTTTTGTACTATTTTTCCTTCTTATAGTCTGTGCCTGTATATATATATTTTTTTAATTATAATTTCATTTTCTCCAGAGTAGAATCTCTTTCCTCTGGCATAGTTGATTGAAAGTTGTTCATGGATAGTATGAAAAGATTGTTACTGGTAATGTCATTTAAAATTTTACTGTTGTTGTTGAATTTGGGATAACCTCTATCGAGTTCTCTTTATATGTAAGCTATAAAATCTGGAAGAATTTTTCCCCAAACTGGCTTCTGGCTCCATGTGTTTCAAACTGTGTTTTAAGTTCACGACCCACACACTTGTGGACGCCAGAAGCCACAGTACGATCTATACTGTGATATAGATTCTGGCCCTGCACCTCTCGTCATGATGCAAGGCGAGCTGGCACAGCGGGTGATAGTTTTCCTGGAATCCATTCCTGAGTCGGATGACTAGCAGGAACTTTAACTGTACACAGACGTGTCTGTGAACCAGATGAATATATTCTACTAAGTCTAAATGTGTCCTTACTTCAACTTCCCCTTAGCAGGATCCCCAAAATGCTCGTGACCACTTCTGTGCCATCTAATGCAAGGGGAGGCATAGGGTGGAATGTGAATAGTCTTAAACATCCGAAGTTAAGATATCTTATTACCTTTTGTATATTTTATTAAAAAACAGATTTTACCAGGGGCCCTCCTAGGACCTTGGAAGGGGCCTGTGCAGATGGGAGATTCTGAAGCTTCCATTCCGTTGGCTTCATAGTGTAGCCATATCTGATGGGGTGGAGGGCACTGAGCAAGGACAAATCATATTCTTTCCCAGAAGACCAGCACAAAAAACCACAATACGTAGCGTTCATATCAGTGACTTGCTGTGTCCTTTTGAAGGAGAGGTGAGGGGTGGGGATCAATAAAGCATAAAGCTGCAACTCAGACGGGAGTTTCTGCAGGCCCTCGAGCATTTGCTTACCCCAGCACCCACTAGCATAGTCAAACCACCCCTGCCTTGGCACAGCCTCATTATGATGAGTTTCAGGAGAGATTTAAGCAGTCTCTGTCACCTTCACTTTTTGGACAGTCAAATGATGTGATGTTTGTTATCACTGTTTTCTTTGCTCTGTTGCTGCTGCGAATGGCTGGTGATATTGGTGCTTGGAGTCATATCTGCTAGCAAAGGGCGCATGCTTTGATACGTCAAAATGCAGTGATGCTGCCATTCTGGTGTGCTGAAGTTTGGTGGGGAGCACATGGAGATAGAAGCCACAAAGGCGGCACTTATCTGAGGAATTACAGTTGTTCCCCATTCGGGTATAGTTTCTCTTGTCTGGAAAAGTTAATGCGTTTCATAGTTGCTACCAGGGAAGGACACAGACCCTGGGACATCTCGATTCAGCAATGACTGTCTTATGTAACCACCATTCACTTTACGACCACCTTAGGAACCACTAAGGAACATAAGAAGGAGTACACAGAACGGGTTGTGAGGCTTCCCTTTCTCCCTTGGACGCAGATGGGAAAAATAAAGCCACATGGCCCTGGGCACCTCTTGCTTAAGAAATGCCTTGGTTGAATCATCCAAAGTTAAAATATCTTACCTTTTGTATATTTTATTTTATTTTCTATAGTATAATTTACCTTTTGTGCTGGTCTTCTCGGAAAGGCCAGAATGACAACTCAGTATGAAACAGTGACCATGTGGTTATTACCAATGCTTGTCCTAGCAGCGCCGTGTCTATCTGGTGTGATCAGAACTATTTTCTATACACCCCTCCTATTCAATGCCATCAGAATTTTAGGAGTGATGCTTAAAGTAATTATCTCCCCTCCTCTGCCTCCTGTTTTCTTTTTCCTCTGAATCGCTGCCAAAGCAACTAGAGTCATATAATTTTAGAGCTGGGAGCTAAGGGGGAGAGGTTTGGATCCTGATGAGCCAAGCATGGGAAAGACTTGAAAAAACTTGAACAACCCTCAGTTGTTGATCCTACACACTTAATATTAGCTGGTGTTGGCAGAGGTTTATATTGGAAAGACTGCAGCTTTCTGTGCCCCACATAAGCAAGATGAAACTCGGAGAAAGGAGTGTTGGTTTAATTTAGAAAGGTTCTGGTTTTTATTTGATGCTAAACAAATCATGCAGTTTACAAGTCCTGTGACACTCAAAGATTTAACCAGTATTCTTTAATACACTATATAGGGTCTATAAAAGACAGATGCTAAGATGGGGGCTTTGAAATATAAAGCAGCTGTAAATAATAACCCTTGGACATTTCACCTGTGGTTGCTTCTTTTCTTTATATTATTTTGTTTTAATATTAATTTTGATCTAGCATCTTCTTTCTGTCCCTCCAAATGCTTTTTGCCAAAACATATTTTTGGAATAAGAGACAAATTGGATGGTTAAACTTATTACGTTATTCCCTAATCTGTCACCTTTCGCTTTTTAACTCTAGCATTCATATGTGTGGATTTATAAACCTCATCTAGTGTGAGCAAGGAATGTACATGATGATGTTGTTTTTCAGCCCAAAAGCCCAGGATTTCAAATGCTTTGGCTTAGCTAATAGAACACAATCTCAGACGTCTTCCGGGCCCTGCAAGCTGGGTGCTGCAGGAGGCACATCCACCCTCCCAGGAGGATCGTTTGGAGTTGCTCAGGGGGAACTCATTTCCTTTTCTGCCAGGCGTGTATCCGGGCCTGGCCTGGGCTCTGTTCCCACACCCTGACATCAAAAACAACAGCATTGCTGAGAAGATGATTTTTTTAAAAAAAAAATCTCTGCAATTGGTGTAGATGTGTAGAATTGATTTTGCCTTCCAACAGGCTCCAGTCACAACAACGACGAGATTCTAGGCCATTTTGTCTGCTATGCTGGGCACAGAAGACAAACTTGGCTATAGGAAAAAAGAGAAGCCATGTTTTCTTATAAGTTGTCCATGAAAAAGAAATGTAGGGAAAGAGTGTTTTATGAACCATTAGAAGAATAGGCATGTGTTGATGACTAGGTTTCTTCAATTGGAAAGAGAACTCAATGGTATTGGCCTTCAAAGCTTAAGAACCCAGGGGGCTTTGTGACTCCAGTGGTCCCAGGAAGCTGAAAATGAGGAATACAGTCAGAATGGCTTTTACGATCTTTGATCAACTCATCTCCCACAGTGAAATTTGGTAGTCGAATGTTTTGCTGGAAAGGAAGCAGACTTTAGGAGGTCTGGTTTCGGGGGATGCTCCAAGAGCTGAATGTTAAATTTTATTTGTTCCAGAAAGTCCTGGCAACTTGGTACAGCAGATTCGATCAGTGCCATACGCTCGACCTGTCTCAGTAATGGTGCCGTGAGTGTGGCGGGGACTGCAAAGCAGCATGTGTTAGTGGGGGAACTGACAGGCACAGGAAGGAGAAGCTGGGAACACTGAAACTGTTCCTAATTGTGCGGTGAGAAAGAGGGGGCTACTGCATGGAGGAATGGCACGTTGGCTGGAAGGCGGGAGTGATCAGCTGGGCTGGCAGGAAGCGCGTAGACATGTTGTGTGAGCTGACAGAAGAGGCAGCAATCTGGAGGAGCCTGAGATTGCAAAGCCTGAGAGAGAGGGATTTTACTTCTTCCACCAGGGAACTGGGTGGCAGGCCCGAAGGAACCTTCCATGGGAACTACAGAAAGGGATCCTCTGTTCCAGAGGGACAAGCTATGAACTAGATAGATGCTCATTGTTTTCAAGGGCCTAAAAGTCAGAGGCAAGTTTGCTTCAGTTTGCTGAAGGAAGCTTTCTTGAGAGGATTCCCACTTTGGTTCTATCTACTCTTTCTCCCCTATCAAGATTCCTCCTCCTTATCGGGGTCTAAAGCTCACAGCGTTTCCTTAGGGACGTGTTTTTTTCTTGTGGCATTACTGGTGTATTTGGTCTGAAAAGCATCTGGTGTACTGGAACGTTGCTGTCACCACATTGAGCCCACCGTGTGTTTGGTGTGGCTGACGTTTGTCAGACAGTGATATTTCCAAGTAGGCCTGAATGAAAGAAAAAGATAAAGTTGAAGGAGATGTTTGTCAGCTTTGGGAAATGCTGAATTGTCCAAAGCCTAAGCCTTGGACTGTTGTAAGTCTGCAGAAGGAGGCTCTTATTGACTTGTCCAAAGGGAGCAGAAGGCGGGGAACCTTTGGAGAGCTCAAAGGAATTGTCACTGGGGAGCTCTTTTCCCACCTCCCCAGGTCACACAGGTCCACACTGAGCCCCGGGAAGAGGATAATGGTCCCTAAGACTCACAGCATGCTTTGATCTGTTTGCTCAGAAAGGTACCATGGCACTGAATGACATAGTGGCCCTGTCCTTGGAACTAAGCCTGCGTTTAGGGACACAATATGGGGTTGGACATAAAGGAAATTCCCTTGTCACTGTACTTGGGTTACAAGTAATTGTCAACATGGGAGTGGGGGATCAGTGACTTTCCAAGTTGATGGCTGACCTCAAGAGGACTTTTATAGACATTGTGAGAACCATGGCCTGAGAAAGAAATTATTACCTCCCCATCTGTCCCATGACCCCTGAGAGTCTGCTCAACATGATGGCCTTTTGTTCTTGGAGAGGACAGGAACTTTGGAAAGTGGGATCACTCCCTTGCTTTTGTAGGTCATCTTCCCAGACTTGTCTAAGCCTCAGCATCTCGGTCTTCAGCTTTGTTTGCATATCTGTTTTCTGAAAGTTTTTTTTTTTTAATTATGAACTGTTGTATTTCAAGCATACAAGAGTATGAAAATAATATAGTAGATATCCAAGTATCCACCATCCAAATTTAACAAATGCTAACTTCTCGCCTCATTTGTATCATATTTTTTAAAATTGTAGATAGAATTCAAATCCATGCATATCTATTTTTAGTAGATAGAAAAGCATAAACAATTTTCATTCCTAGTAAGTTGTTAGCTATACACAGCAGCTTCCTCTGAGTCTTCAAATAATGGAAACTTTGTAGATTTGTGCACAGCACTGAAAATCCAGCAATTTGTCCCAACCAGAAAAATTGCCAAGAGTGTTTATCTGAATGCTAGAACAGGTTTTCTCAGATTTGTATATATTTCTCCACCGGTTTTCCAAATGTCCATCCTAACCAAATGCCAGGGACCCTCTAGTTCCAAAAGTTATAGGTGTGAAATAGTTCACTCTATCTACTCAGTCCTTCCTCATTGAATAAAAAAGGATTACTAAATATTTTGGGGAAATTAAACAGCCCTTTAAATAATGTTCAAAACTTTTCAATGTCCACATAAGCAAAACTTGTGGAAAGTTAAGTATTAATTCACCTACTGCGATAGAGTATTTAAGGTTTAATAGACATCTCTCTTGAATTCTAACCCTAAATTTCCAATTTAATTTATTTCTACCAGAATGCCTTGTGAATGGTTTGAACTTGAAATGCCTTAAGCTAAACTTATTCTCTTTTCATCTGATTATGTCCTCTTTCCAATTTCTCCCCTCCCCCCACCCCATTAAAGGTACCACTAGTCTTCCAGCCACACTAATTCACATTCTTGGAGTCAGCCTCAATTCTCTTGTCTCCTTTGTCTTCAACAGCCAATGATTCACTAAGTCCTGTTGAATCTTTCCTCAAAATGTTTGTTACTCCATTCCAATCCCACTGTTATTTTTCACCTTTATGGTTTGGCTAGAGCAGCAGATTCTGCCTTTCCTCTTTCTTTTTTCAATCTATTAATCTTCTGAAGGAAGCATTCAGTGCCAGTCTGCTCAGTGCTTCAGTGTTCTTATAGCTTACCAAAGACCAGTTTGTTAGTTTTTATCTAAAACCTTCATAATTTTTCATAATTATTTTCTATCCCCCACTTTAAAAATGTATCCCACATCACTATCCCTCTGAAGGCTCTGCCCCATGCACACAGTGTTACTTGCCCTCTCAAATTCTGAGTCCTGTTCAATGATTTCCTTTGCCTAAATCTTCCTTCTCCTCCATGAAACTAACCAACCTTCATTGGGCACCTAATATGAATCAGATCATGTGGTAGGTTCAAAAAACAACAACGAACAAGATAGAAACCATGTCTGCCTATACAGACCTTACAACCTAGAAAATAAGAATAAATAAGCAACCAGCCCTGTGGGCTGTGCAGGAAGTGCTGTGAGGAGGAAAGATGGGAACCCCAGACCCAGGTGTGGAGGTTTGGAGCCGACGTTCCAGAGGAAGGGACACCTAAATTATTATTTGATGGTTAGCAAGCGGAGGAGAGGGAGAAGGAGAGGGAAAGAATTCTGCACCAGAGGGAATCATCCCTCTCAACTCCTACTTATCCTTTAATACGCAGCTCAAATGCCTTCTTGACAAGTATTGTACTTGAGAGCACAGGTTAGAAGTTGCACAGGCCCACATTATAATCCCGACTCTGCTGCGTGCTCGTCGTAGGAATGACCATGCTTAATTTACACAGTTTTACTGAGTCCGTCTCTGAATCTGTAAAAACACAAACTCCTGTATCAAGAGTTTACCCATTCTGTAAATATTAAGTATAAGAACAAAGTATTCTCCTTGGTGATAAGGATACACTGTGAACACAGTAGAAATCCTGGCTCTTATGGCACTTATTTTTTATTAGGGAAAAGTAGACCTTAAATATGTAAATTACACAGTCTATTAGAGAGAGGGTGGTAAGTTCTATGGAGAAAATAGATAAGGGAGAGTGTAGAGGGCTTGCAGTTTTATTCATTTGTTCCTTATTTTTTTTTTTAAAAAAAAAACAGTATTGCACATGACAGGCACTGTTCTAGGCCCTGGGAATAAAGCAGGAAGCAACAAACAAAAATTTTTGCTTTTATGGAGCTTACATTCCGGTGGAAGAGACAAACAAGATTTAAAAAAACTGGAAAATTTAGAGATGTTATGTAAAGTAGGAAGAATGGATGGGAAAAAGCGTAGAGATATTCAAATACTAGGCAGGGCTGCCAGCTAAGCCGACTGAGAAAGCAATAATTGTGGACCTGGAGAAAGGGAAGAGGAAAACCGAGGGAGCGAATGGAGAAGAGAATACCAAGCGCAGGAAGTGCAAAGGTGCCGAAGTGGGACTGCGCTGGGGTGAGGGGGAGAAGTCGGGGGAGAGCAGAGACATGTGGAGAGGTAAGGATGCTGAGGCAGGTCAGGGTCCCGTGGGTTGTCGTGAGGACTCTGGCTTTTATTTGGAATAACACGCAAAGCTGATTTGGAGCAGATAAGAGACTTGATCGGGCTTATATTCTAATGGGATCACTCTGGCTGCTGTGTCAACAATAGTCTGAAGGGGAACCAGGGCAGATCTGGAAGGGCAGATGGGGAGCTACTGAAATAAATTTAGTCAAGGGGTAATGTTGACTTGGACTAGGGTGATAGCAACAGAAGTGGGGAGAAGTGAGAGGGCTCTGGATATATTTTAAAGGAAGGACCAACAGGACTTGTGTGATGGATGAGGTATGGGCGCAGTAGAAATAATTTGACTGCAGTTTTGTCTTGAGCAACTAGGAAAGTGGAATTTCTCTTTACCCAGGTAGGGAGGACTCTGGAAGGAGCAGGTTGGGGAAAAATAGTAGTTCAGCTTTTGACATATTGAATTTGATTTAAAATGATCCAATGAGATTTTACTGAAAAGGAGAAGACAGATCAACAAAAACTTGAAGGAGATGAGGCAAAACTTGGGAAGACTAACTGGAAGGACATATGAGAAAGCACTTGGCACAGTGCAGTGCCAGACAAGTTCAGGACCAGTTAATTTCATTCCATCATCCATAAAGGTCTGCTTATGTTCCAGGGGGAAGTAGCTGATGCTTACTCATCATCACATCCTCACTTCAGTGGGTAGACCTTACCTTGTGCATTGTAGTTGCTAAATGATGTCTTCTGAGTGCATGAGAGAAAGGAAAAAGCTATAATCAGTAAAGAAGTCTGTTCCAGCAGTCTTCCCTTCCAAGGACAAGATTCTGAGGGGGTTCTCCAAGTGCGGCTCCACCTGCAGCAGAATCAGCAGGGTCTGGGGTCAAATACAAATTCTTGGACTCTTTCCCAGACCTTCTCAATCTGAATTTTTAGTGGGGAAGGCTGGGATCTCTCTGTTACAGACTCATCAAGTGATTTTTCAGAGACTAAAATTTAGGAACTACCAACACTGAAGATGACCACTCATTGACACCTTTCCTTGGAAGGAGATATTTTTCTAGCTGTGATGTGGTGAATTACAGCTGCTCTGCAATTTTATGATAATGTGTACTCATCACCTGATCAAACCGCCCTGGCTGAGTTAGAACCTGGTGGGCTCAGATCCCCACTCACATTGTCAGGTGATTGCTTCAGCAAGAGAGGCTTTTTGCCAAGTATCTCTCAGTTGAACTTTCTGCAGCCTGAGGAGAGAAGTATGAGGGAACACATAAATGCCAAATCTCTTATTCTAGGAGTTTTCAATGAATGTGATTTCATCACAGGAGTTTTCAATGGACATGATTTCAGTGAATATGATTTCATCAAGGAATAAGGCAGCACACTTACTTCACTCCTCTAATGAAGCAACAAACTTGGTTTTCTCATACTGTCATTGAGTCTATGACACAAACAGGAGTAAAAGTCTCACGTTGAATTTGTCACCATATATTGAAAGGGATAAATTAAAAGATGAAACAAAGATTAAGTTTTTCGGGAAGCCAGGCAAAGGAGATGAAAAAGAATTGGATGAAAGAGAAAAGGCTAAAAAATCGGACGAAGAGAACCTAGATGTTGAAAGCACAAAGGGCAGAGCTATACATGGCCCAAGAGCTCTGATCACAAACTTACAGGGGAAAAGCCTAAGAGCGCTGAAGATGAGAGTGGCAGAGACTACGGGGAGACGGAACGAGATTATAAATGAGATCAAGAGCTTGTACTTCAGGAAACAGAGACAGCAGCCGTAAGAACAGGCCGGAGGCAGGAGGAGAGCCAGGAGAAGGAGAGGCTTTTAAAAGAGGAAGAAGAAATGAAAAGAGAGAAAGAAGTACGTTGGGACAAAGGAAAGACTGAAAATACAGAATCCTAGGCAGCTCAGAAAAAAACCTGAAAAGTAAGAGAAGTGGCTAAGATAGCATGAAAAGCAAGGATTGCCTGGCAATGCAGCTTTACCAAGCTCAAAGCCGATGCCCACTTTCCTGATGATAGCACCAAGTCTAGAGATTCAGAAACAGGGAAGAAGAAGGTCTCGTAACCTGAGCGTATACCCTCACCTGGTGCACCAACATTTGTTCCTGTTCAATAGCAGTGTTTAGTCTTAGCTTGTATTGCATTGATGTCAAATATCAACATTACTTAAACAAAAAAAAAGAGAAAAGAAAAAATAATTTTTTAAAGCCCTTTATGGCCCATCTTTCTATGCCACTAAAATGTCAGCTCCATGAGGGCCATTTTAGTGTTTTTCATTGCTCTTCCCAGTGCCTAGAAGAGTGCCTGGCACACAGTAGTCACTCAGTAAATATCTGTGGGTGAATGAATAAATCCATTCTGCTCCCAGAAGTGAAAAGCCAAACTTACACACATTCCCATCTGTGGAGGGTCACTGTTTTCTGTAGTTTACTTCATACTTCACCCCACCGATTAACTACCCCCTATATAAATTGGTGCAGTTTCACTTAAGATCTAACTTTCTGGTGACCCCATAAAAAATTGGCAGAAATCCTAGAAAAGGATGATATTGTAATTGGTCTTGGGGGGGATCCCTGGAGGGATAACTTTCACATTATTCATGTTTCCAGATGGGCTGTAGTCCCCAGGGAAGTCATTCCAGAACCTTTTCTCAGTCATAAGTTTACTTCAAGAAACATAAATAGTGATTTAGGGCTTCATGGCTCCCACCAAGGCTCCCCTGTTTCTGGTGCAGAGTGGGAAGCAGGGCAGAGGAGAACGCAGCCAGGATGAGGGGCTGGCACCCATAGGTGGGCAATGCATGGGAGATTCTAGTCTGCAGTGTGTCTCTGGAGGCTGAGGGCAGAGGGATGGGTTAGAGATAGAATTGTCTGCGTGGCCAGGCAATTTGGGACAGTTTCAGCAGCAAGAGCCTTGGGTGCTGGCATGCCAAGTTCGTCGTGGGTGCAGGTTCTTTCCACCCTTCCACAGCAATAGTCTTTGAAGGCTGGTGTCCAAGTCCACTTAGCTCAGTGCATTAGAGAGCTTTGTAACTAAGGTTTAATTATAGCATTTCTTGAGCTTTTACCAGGTAACTCCAACAGATATTTATATGTCAGCCTCCTTGCTGGGTGCTATGGATACAGCCATGAAAAAGAATGTGAGGAACATTCTTATCAGTGAAATCGTCTGTTTCATGGCCTCAGATTCTAGCCCTAGTCAGATATTTCTCAAATGTCTGTTGTTTTCAAAGGCATGCATGCAGAGGAGGTAGGTCAGAGTAAATTCTTGAAGAATTCTCAGCTATAGGTCAGAGGAACCCCATATTCTAAGGATATGATGTAATGAACTAAAAATCAGTCACACACACATTAGGCACTCAACTCCCATGAGACTCACCCAGAATTCCGGGGTAAGCCTGAAGGGACCAAGCCTTCATTTACGAAGAAGGGAACCGTAGCTAGCCCGGACCGCTGCAGAGCCTCCTCAGGGGGGACCCCTTGATGCCACTCTTGCTCTGCAGAATCTGTTTTACACATTGTAACCAAAGTGTTTTATCATGACTTTGCTCAAAATCCTCCAGTGGCTCTCTGTTGCAATTAGAATAAAACCCCATCTCCTTACCAGGATCTACACAGCCTTAGGATCTGGCTCCTGCTTATATTGCTGGCTTCATTAAAAGCTTATTCTGTCCTCGGAGTTGAAATTCTTCCCCACCTTATTTTTGTTAGCCTAGCTCCTCATTATTCAGGGCTCAGTTCAAATATCTTCTGAGAGACGTTCTTCTCCCTAACCACCAATCTTAAATAGCTCCATGCCTTTTCCCCACAGTTTCTTTATCTCTTTAGCATATTTCATATTCTTTGTAGAAGGAACTTCAAGAGGTTCGTCTTATTTATCTGAGTATGTATTATTACCCACCTCTCCCGACTGGAATGTAAGTTCCTTGAGAGCAAGAGAGTAAATGGTGCTCAGTAAATATTTAACTGAATTATGGCCTAGCACATCTCCTAAGCCTAGAGGTTTTCCTGGGACGTCTGTGGCTGTTCCCAGGCTGCCGATGTTCTGACAGCTTTGTAGAAATCCTATTTGAAAACAGTACATGACACACAGCCCAGCACCTGGTATTAAGCTAATGCTTAATATTTTTTTGTTGAATTGGCTTGAACTAAATTAGCAGCAAACTAAAGACTAGAAAAATCACATGTGACCAAAGAATCCCATTAATTCTTCAGTGAGTCAGACAGTGTCCCAAGAAGATGAGTTCGTAATGACTGCTTGTTAAGTGCCGTTATCATCTCCTTTCCTTTACTGGAAATGCATGGCTGTGACAGAGCCCAGGGAGCATGATGCTACCTGCCTTCCTACCCCTCACCCCCCCCCCCAAAAAAAAAGTCCGTAACTGGGCCATGGCTGGTTAATATGTGATGGAAGGATAGTGGCACAACATTGCTGCACTTGATGTCAAATTAAGACTAATTGTCGGTAGGATGAGGCCCTTCTGTAATATGTTTAGTAGGTGCAATTGCCAAATTGACAACCTCTCTGTTTAAAACTGACAAGAAGAAAATTGTTTCCCTTGTTTTTTTCTGTGTGTGTGTTACACGTGAATAACCCTTTGCTTGGCAGCTAGTTAAAATTTATATTTCCCTTGTCAGATTTTTAGCAAGTGTGAAGATCAGGTTAATATAAGTCTCCCTACCTTTGCCCTCTTTCGTAGCCAGTTAGCTATATTTGCATTTCTTTTTATATAAATCTTTTTTCCATCCCTTTGACAGCATGGTATCAGAAATGGCATATTATCTTCACAGATGTTCCATGTTGGAATGTGTTTGCTCTTATAATAAAAACAGAGGCATAAAGAGTCACGTTGCCTGTACATATCCAATCCTTTTAATGAGTTAAGGTCAGAGGTTTTTTTTTTTTTCCTTAGTGGAATGACCAACAAAAAAAGATTTGTCAACTGCTAGGAATTTGAAAGTTTCTAATCCTGCTGCAACGGGAAGTTCTAAACATTTGAGAAATAGATTTTCCCATCCATATAGAGTCACTTACAGATCCTAAACCATAGAGTTATGTCACTAACTTGTGGAAAAGAAGACTCACTTCAACTTTAGCATGGTTTTCACGCCTGTGAAACACCTGGAGTGGCGTCTTCCTACTCTTTTCTCAGCTCAATAGAATAATCAGATCTCAAAACTGTGGAAAACAGACAAGTTTTGCTCTGACCCCCTCTTCATGTCTCTTCGTGATCCACAACTTCACATAGAATTGCAGCCGAGAATCACTTACTGGCAGCTGTAGCCACAGATTTTCTCTCCACATCTCAGGGAACAACTGAGAAGGGAATTAAGAGTCATCTCCTGGTTTCACAAACAGGGCCTCAGAAACAGGGCTGATCATCACCCTGTACAAGGGACAAGAACCAGAGAGCAGGATATGAATTTTCTCACCCCAGAGAAACCCAGGAGAGATACTCTCCGAAGGACTAAGGGAAATTTGTTTCTGACCTGAGGGTCACAGAATAGCTCACTATGAATTTTAATTGATTGGCTGCCGAGTCATTGCCAATTCATCTCTGATTTTGGCAGAAAAAAATTAAGTGTTACAGAAATGAATTTAGCAGAAATTAGTATTTTTTGTTTTTTATTTTGGGTTTTCTTGTTTTGTTTTGTTTGTTTACATGAGCATGATCTTACAGCTGCTGAAAGTCTCACAGAGGAGATGGTAAATAACCATGAGCAAAGGCGCATTCATTTTCAGAATTTTCTGCTTGAAGGGGGAGTCTGGAAACCATAAGGTTTATTTTGGATTATAAACCTTTTATTCTGACAAGGGAGTTCTCTTCCTACTGCCCAAAACACACGAAACCAATTTTGTGATTCTGTGAGACAAGGCTGAAGGGACAGGGCATAAGAAGACCTGTCACATGGTATATGTCAAATGAAACCAGCACCAACTTTGGTTTGAGAAACGGAACTCCTAGACCTCCTTTCCTTTTCTTGTGTGCTTTAGAGGATCCCTCTTTGTTCCTACCCAGTTCTCTCATTTTTTTCTTCCCTGTTTTTCCCGACTTTTCTCTCCTCAAAGTCACATTTTCTATTTCTCATACTTGATATCTTTTACATGTATTCATTATAATATTCTAGAAATTCACAGTTGAATTATTAAACATCTTATATCTATTTAAAAAAACCTGAGCAGCCTTCCCAGGAATTTATGCTTCTTGGCAGATAATGTCGAACTGTTCATTCAACATGCATTCCTGGTCACCTTGGCCCTCGTTTCCTTTACTGGCTAGAAAGGAAATTCTCAACTTCCCAGCTTCTCTTGCAGCTAGGTGGAGTCTGGTTCCTGGGTGAAAACCTGTGTGCGATTTTTCAGGCCTGACCACAGGCAATTCCAAATGCTTCACTAGGCAGACCTCCAGGGAGAAAGCTGCCTGCTGGACACTGGACTCCTGCACAGCTAGTGTGTTATAGTCTCGAAGAGGCTTGCATTCAAAGACCCAGGGACTCCTGGCCTTTTGTGCTCTCATATGTAGTTGCATTCCTAGCTTGGAGCCTTTGCTCGGACATGTGAATTGAGAAAACCGTGAAGATTTTTTTCCCACTCTGACTCAATACTTTTCTACTCCTAGCCCTTTTCCTTCACAATCCTCCCTTCCTCCAGGCCCATAAAACTACAGGAATCTTTTGCTCTGGGCTCCCTCAAGAGTAAGACAATCGAGGTTTGTGCTGACCTCCCCGCTCCATCCTCCAGCAGTGTGGAGGTGCCAGTCCACGGGGTAAAATGTAGCTGTGGGGTAGGTGCTTTCTCAATTTAGCCTCTTGCTTACACTGTTGCATTAAACAATTTAAGGTTTCACTGTTGCTTTTTTTTTTTTTTTTGCTTTAATTGGCTTCTCTTATACCAGCTCTCTCTCCTACCTCACCTGAGCTCCTGACAGAGCTAGGCGACACAACTTTGAACAATAAATCAAAGAGGAAGTCAGCTGGATGGTTTATAAGAATGCTTTTACTTTCCTGCTCAGGCAAGTAAGGGAGTAGGGGCTGGGGAACAAATGGTATTCTGCCTTCATCCTGCTTAGAATGCAGAATTGATGCTTGCAGAGGCAGCAGCCATTTCATGAACATAACATGATTAATAAGGTCCTTACAGATGCTAAAATGGTTTAAAGAGCCTGGGTTCTCGATAACGCTGTTGAGCTACTCCAATAGCCTTGTAATATATATATTTTTGTACTGCTTATTCAAGTAAAATAGACTTCTTATAGTAATTTTAAAATATGTCCACAAATTCTTCCCATCGAAAGGAAAAGTCTCATTTCATTCTCCTTAGTTATGGATCAGCTATAGCTCATTGCTTCTAACAAAAAGAATACAGCAAAGATGGTGCTGAGGCCAGGTCGTTGAAGGTGACACAGCTTCTCTCTCTTACTTTCTTTTTCTCTCACAACACGTGCCTTGAGAGCTTTTAGCTGACAGATAAGATGTCCAGCTATAGTAAAGCCTCCATGCTAGAGAGTCCACATTTTATTATTTTTCTGCATGAACATGATCCTGCAGCTGCTGAAAGTCTGACAGATAAACATATGAGCCAGGGATAGAGAGCTGGAATGTTGAGCACTAGGATTTGGATTACTTAGGATTTAGCATGAATCATTCTTGGGGGACCAAGGGGAGAGTAATGAATGCTACTAATTAGCGTCTAAGTATTCTCAGTAACTAGAGGATATTTGGTTGCAACTAGAAAGCTGGGGTAATTATCTCTTTATTATGTATGAATCTATTTACATGATCCACCTGGGCATTTATGACTGATTAGCTCAGATAAATGGATGCCCAAGCTAATGACAATATCATGGATTCAGGCCCTATAGCTTTCTTCTATTCTAGGGAAATGGGCTCCATCCCTTGTAGTAAGGTATGGCCACTCAGTCTGGATGCACAAATACAACTTTATCATTTACATTAGTAAGTCATTTATTATGTGTTTTAGCTGTGTTATCAGAATTTGGTGTTCCCCCTGGAGATACCCGGAGTGGGAGTGGGGTTTCTTTACCAAAACTCAACATCACAGCTCTCAACCCATTCCAACTTCTCTGAGAAATGCTCCTGATCCACCTGAGTGGGCTTCTAGTGACTTTGCCTATGTTATGTGACTCACCTTGCTAGCCTTGGATGATTGAAGAAGAGGTAACACTTGGTTTGGGCAGGACCAACCCAGTCTCTTCCAGGAGCAGGAATGGAGAGCCACCTAAGCAGTCTCTGCTAACAACTGAAACAGTCACAGATAAATTCATTAGCTGTGGTTCAGCCATATTCAGTCTTATGGAAAGGGAAGCAGAGGAAGCTGGGCTCTAGTGTTAGAGAATGTGCAAGAAAAAGCAGAGACGAGATGGTCCAAGATACATCTTAAGATTGTGGCTGCTTTTCATTTCTTAATTCCAGGCCTTCCTAAGATCTGGCTGTATTCCTCTTCCCCTTATTTCCTTGGTACACATCTGTATCCTCACACCTGATTTCCCCAATTGTGCTTCAGTTCAATTGCTTTTTGTTACTTTTCACCAAAAATTCTATCTAACATAACTTTAAACTGTAGGAGAGGAAAAGTAATTTTCCCTCTAGCCTTCTAAGTTCTTAGCTCAGACTCTTGGAATAAAAAACAGATTACTAAGAGAAAACAAACAGAAGTTTATCTCATCATGTGTAATTGGGAGATGCCTAGGAAAAGATGAGTAATTCCCTGAGGTAGCTTAGAATTCAGGGTTAAATGCTATCTTAATAGGGAAAGGTGATGTGGGACATGGGCCTCGGGCCTCTTAAGGGAGAGAAAAGGATGCTTAAGAAAGATGAATGGGATCATAGAAGAATACATGGGAAGCATGACAGTTTGTAACAAAGTTGGGTGTGGTGTCAATTTCTAGTCTTCTCCTGTTACAAGAGTTAGTCTTCTCTAGATGATGAAACTCCTGGGGAGGGAGGCAGTTTATGACAAGTGGGTTCCTTTTGGAGGATCTGTCTTTTGGCATCTAAGTGGAGGTCAGAGAAAGCCCTTCCCTGCATTTGCTGTTTTTCAAATGCCTGCAGCTCAGCATAACCTATACACCCAAGTGGCATATTCGGGGTGGCATACCTGCTACCCTTCAAAACCTTGTGCACCGTCTCCCCCAGAGACTTCCATTGGCCGTGAGGGGCAGAAAGGAATTGGAGCCGAGCATGCGTCCACTGTCGTAGAAGTAGAAACCGTTAAAGAGTGGCGTCTTCTGGAATGGCACCAGCAGCATGATCTTTAAACAAAGGGCAGCTGTACCAGTCCTGTAGAGCGTGGCAAGCTCTTTCTATTCCCAAGTTGATTTTTTTCCTAATGGCAAACAGTTTTCCTGAGGTAGTGATGGAAGAATCTGCACTTTGCAAAACAACTCCAGATCCTCACACGGCAGCAGATCCTCGCTAAACGGGACACTGTCCTCAGATAGCCACGGCCGACTTGTCCTCATAAGTTACTCGCACTGTCCTTCGCTGAAACTATCTCCACGGGGAGTCACCAAATGGAATTGCTTTCCCAGGCTCGGTTCTATAGACAATGTCCCCAAACTGCACTTTATTAGGTGGTGTGTCTGGTGTTTTCAGCGGTTAGCAAAAAGGGGCAAAATGAGGCTGCTTATTTCAGTCTAATATCCCTTCTTTTGTCCCTGGACAAAAAGTAGAGGGAAAATAGCAAAAGACTTTAATTGTGAACGTGAAAGACAAGAATGAAGGAAAGAGGTTAACAATCAAAATAGAATAACGAGAAGCAGTGGGCTGGGAGTAGGTCAGTATGTGAATTCCTTAAGGGCTAGAGGATTACATTGTCCCAGAGCCAAGAACTTCGCCTAGAATAGAACAGGAAATGAATAAATGTCAGGTTAACTGATTGAATGAACAAATGATTTAAAGAATTGATAAAGTGAAGGCCAGAAAACTAGATTACCCACTGCTAATAAGACATGCATTTGTTTCTGTCGAATTGCAAGTATTAAATCTTCCTGAATTTGTCCACTCCAATTAGAATCGAATGTGGCCTCTGGATATAAAAAGTAAAATTCTGAAAGCTTGTCAGACTCTCACAGTTAAAGCTCTTATATTATTTTGAATGTAGACGGAAGTCACGGCCCTGACCTCCCCTCATACATATGTAAGCAGAGGGTTCACTGTGCCTTCCGGTAGATCCTCCCTGAGTGACCACCTCAGTAGGCTAACATCTGCTCTGTCGGGCTGCCAACTCCTCCAAGGACAAGAGTGGGAGGAAATGTCTCTGACCTGGTGTCCCGAGTCTGGTGCCAGTCCTGTCGCAGGACACAGGGAACCAGTGCCACCCTTTTTTAATTACAGTCCCTGGAAGAAGAGGTCAAACCCCCTCTGATTCAGAGTAGGGCTGGTGTCTTCATCTTATTAACAATAGCGTATCCCAGTGCTCCAGTAATTACAGACCCATCCCTGAAGCAATCAAATTGCTTATTTGAAAGAAAGACTATTTCCTTTCCCTAATGAATGTGAGCAGTTCCTCAGAGCCCGAAGGTGATTGTGTATGAATACCTTACTGTAACAATGAAAAGCGATTATAAATAAATGACACAGAGCTGCTCTGTTCTTAAAAATCACTGCATGATCAATTTGAGAGACATGCATAGAGATGAGACTCATGAGATTTTGTTTTAATTATTCTGCCTGAAGGAAAATGATACTTTGTTCTTTGCTGGCACCATTGTACATCGGAGCTTAAAGAAACTTTGAAAACATGATTCTTTTCATCTTTCTCAAACCACTGGCAGATACAGTTGCCCTCATTTTTTAGGAGGGGAAACTAGGGTCCAGATAAGTGTTTCTGTCCTTAGCAGGATCTTTAAAGGTTTATGCCAATAGACTTTTATGTCTCTTCCCTACTCTGATAGTTTGTATTTGAAAATCCACTGAAAAGGGGAGAAATTAACAAAAGGGTATTAAGAAGGTGCCAACTTCTGAACAATAATGTAAAGTGAGAGGGATGTATGTGTGTATATCCATATGTGAGTACACCTTGGTTTGGGGGTCAAGAAATAGTAAGGATGGAAAGATGGGAGGAGGTGGACATTCCACTTCAGCCATTGATGCTGGAGCAGCCATCCTTCCCTGAAAATCGAAGCATATGAGGGAGAGGGAAGGGGACTGGTGAAAAATCATCTAAATTACAGTTCTTTTGGAATAAGGAATAATACCCTTGGAATAAAATATTTTAGAATAATAAGGGAGAAACCTTGTTACTTGTTGATACAGGACCCCCATTTGAGTCAAACTGCTACCCAGAATGGCAGTTTATAATTTTCATTCAAGGGTCATGCTACAGATCACCAAGAAAGCTCTCGAAGAACATATTGAGGAATCAACTTGTTACCCTTCACCATTTCTAAAATATGAAAATTGAACCTGTTTGAAATTCATAGATATGAGTCTACAGAATTTTCAGCAAGATAAATTAAAAATAGTTCCTCAGGATCCCAGATATTTATATTTCCAGAAATTCTACCCTGAAGTATTAAGTTATCAGTATTTCTCTGATGAGTTTCTTGGTCCTGGATGACATGTGCCATTGCATTGCATTTTTGCACAACTCTTAGCCATGAGACATTCATCAGGAGTTGGCGGAATTCCCCCCACCCCCAATTCAGAGGAGCCTTATTTCTGCTGACTTTTAAAGGACAAGAACACAGAAATTACTTAGAATTGTTTGTGGAATTTGGCTGTAGATATGAATTAATAGTTTTAAGGGAATCAACTAATGGTGTTGACCAGATAGTTAACTCATGGTCTCATTGATGATCAAATCAATTAACTGCTTTTGTTTGAGTTCTTTGTTTTTGTTTCATTTTTGCCATAGTATAGGCACAGCTCCAGTTCAGCAAAACAATCTTGTCAATGCCTATGGAGTAGAAGTGGACAAAATGTTTAAAAATCTGAGAGTCCATGTGGAAAACAGAGCCTCATTAAAGAATTAGGTGGAATTAAATGGGTTAAGCTCACCAGAAAAAAAGAAATTAAAGGAAAAGGCTATTCTTGCCAGGGAATGTAGTCTCTGCAGAAATTGATTATGTGGAGTGTCCCTCTGGGCCTTGGAACAATTAGCTCTCAGAAAATTAGAGGACAGCCTTTGTGCTTCTGGGGATTCAAATGTAACAGGTGCCGCCTGTCCCTTGGGAAACCTTCACTCCTTCCAGCCTCTCATTTTTTGGATCTTTGCCCCTGCAGGGTAAACCCAAACCTTTGAGAGTTAAAGATTTAGCATCCTAGAGAGTCTGAATAATTGGATAGTTGGAAGGCATTACTTTTGCAAGATTCTGCCACAGATGTACTTCCTGAGGTGTTTTCTATCCAGAAAAAAAAAAAAAAAATCCTTCGCCTACTGAGAAAAGGCAAGAACTAAGATGCTGTATTTCCTAAAGTGCGTGATAAGAGGAGACTATTTTTTCTGTTCCTTTACTAACTTTATTCTTAGGACAAAGTGAGCAGTGGGAGAAGATAACTAGGCCTTAATCTTCTAGACGCCTGAGAAGAATGAAATGTGATCGTCGTGAGCGGAGGCAGTATCATTAGGCATTTAGAGAAAGCAGGGGGAGCACAACAGAAAATGGCAAAGGAGAGCAATTTTCTCATTTTATCTGCTGAGAACGTTTAGATGTATTTATGCCGGGGTGGGTGTTATTAACCTGATGCGGGACAATCTGACAGAGTTAATGAAGGATCTTGGGTGTAAGGAGCCAGAAAAATAGATATCTCCTCTCCTGGGTGGAGGAGGCACTGTGGGAAAGGTGAATTAGAAGTGGAGGGTGAATACATTTTCCGCAAGGAGGAGTCAGCAAATTCTTTCTTCAGAGTTAGAAACTTGACACATTTTGGAAAGAGGTTCAGCATACTGTATATTTTTAGCAACTGATGTGAAAAGTCCTTCTAGGGAGAGACCGGTCTTTGGGGAAATTGCCTCTACCAGTCCCCCTGGGAGGACCGTGGTGCCCAGGATGACGAGGCCAGGGCCCAGCTTTCAGAGGCCGGAGTCAGGCAGAGTTAGCGGATAGGGCCTGAGAGCAAGAGGAAGAGGACATAGAAGGTCCTCAGAGAGGCTTCAGGATGGGCTGAGGTGACATCATGTTTGTTTGATGGGAATGGATTTTTTTTTTTGGAAAGCAATGAAGGTGATCCCCTAGGAGTGGAACAAAGAAAATGTGGCTGTAGGATCTAGATGCAGAGGGACTTTTAAAACTGTAAGTTCATGGTAGGGGCACACAAACCACTGCAGGCCCCATGTGATATCTGGGTTACAGAGTAAAGCAAAGTCGGAATTTGAGAGGGTGTGTTGTATTTGAATACGTGGCTGCACATAACACAGCACATCTAACTTTCCCCAGAAAAAGAACTACTTTGCAATATAGAAATCTACTCCTAGTGGTGATTTTTACTTAAGTAGGCATACTAACACATCTTTTTGGAGGGAAATTTAGCATTATGTAACAACATGTAAAATGGACACACCTTCCAACTCAATAATTACACTTCAAGGAATTCTTCCCTTTAGAAAAATGTGTACAAATGTGTAAGTTCAAGGACGTTTTATTGAAGTACGATTTGCAAAAGCAAAGACTTGGAAACAGCCTGGTCGTTCATAACTAGGGGAATGGCTACATCAGTTATTGTACAATTGTAAGAGAAGATCTCCAAGGTACTGATAATTGATTTTTTTAATGATATAAAATTCACATAACAGAATTAGCCATAAACCATGTTAAAGTACACAATTCGGTGGCACTCAGGACCACCCTGACATTGTGCAACCATCACCTCTGCCTAGTTCCAGGACATTTTCATCACTCCAAAAGGAGACCCGTCCCCACTGAGCCGTCACTCCCTTTTACCCCAAGAAATGAGTAAAGACTGTTGTGTACAGTATTATCTTGCTTATGTTTTTTGAAAACCTCCAGGCTCCGTCCTGCATTCCCATACACCTGAAAGGCCATGTAGAGCTGTGCTTATAGGTAGGAGCTCTGGAGCCTGCGGCCTGTTTCTGGTCCTAGCTCTAACAGGGGCCAGCTGTGCATCTCTGGGCAAGTATTTAGCCTCAGTATTCCTCCATTTCCACAGGTATAAGTTGGGGATAATAACAGTACCTGTAGAGTAGTTGTGAAGAGCAAATTAGGACAAACCTTATTCAGTCACTATTTAGTCTGTCTATATGTTGTTTCAAGTTGTTGAAGCCAAAATCCTGAGCAGGTAGCCCTGTTTTCAGCTTAGAGAGCAGCTGTGCCAAGCATGCATCCCCAGAGTAATCCCTTTCTGGGCACTGAGGGAGGCCTGCAGCAACCATGGTTGCCTTTTTTGCTTAAAGCAAAGACTGCGGGGAGATGCGTTTTAGTGCAAGCAACAGGGCTGTCAGTTCTTTAAGTATAAATACCTATTTTTGAATACATCTAAATCAAAGTCCAGCAGGCAATTCAGAGAGGAAGGGGAAGGGTCTCTGAAGCTGAGATACCTAAAAGGGTAGGGAGAGACGGAAGGAAGGCAGAAGGAGAGAGGGAGAGAAAGAAAGAAAAAAGAAAGAGGGGGAAGGACGGAAGAAATAAAAAGAAATGACAGTTTAGGATGAAGGAGAAGAAGGGAATGGTGAGGAAGTGCAGAGAAATCGGCATGCAGGAGAGACACCTATCTGGCCCTGCTGTGACTGTGGCCTCAGCCAGGAAAGGTTCAGGTTAAACCATGGCACGTGGAAAGCATTTCATCCAAAACTTAAAAAGAGAACTAAGCATTTGTGATTTTCATTTTTAAAAAAGTCTACACTGAGGTCAGAAGCTGCTGTGTGCCGAGAAACATGCCTGGCCACCGTCCCACTCTCACATTGCACGGTTCTCCCCACGTGTCCTCTCCAGGGTGAATACGATCCCCCCATACCCCAGATGTGCCTGCAGAACCCACTGCGCCGACAATCCCCCGAAAAGCCTCTAACTTTGTTTCTGGGTCTGAACACAGCCCTGTGCATCTTCTGGGATCCTGGGCCATCGAGGGTTTGGGAACCTCTAATGTGGCTTGGAGATGGTACACGGAAAGTTCAGGTATGGTCGGTTTCTGTTGCAGAAGAATGTGTACTGTCTTTTCAAAGGAAATATTTTAGATCACAAATGCTACAGAACCACCAGAAAGGGAATAGCATTTTGCTAGCATACATTTTCAACGATTTAGAGAATGTTTTGTATGCTTCTGTTGATTTCATGAAGTGATTCGAAAGGGTTAAGCAGGGCCTGGCATCTTCAAAATGGCGATTTTGCTTCTGAAAGCTTTCCAGAAAAATTAAATGTATTGGGAAGGATAAATTACAGTTTCATTTGAGTTGTCTTGTTAAAATGTCATTCCTCTTCCCCAGCAACCTACTTCCCGTCTCATTAAGCCAGTTGACTAGATATATCTAGATAATTATGATGGTGATTTACTACCTTAGTGCTCAGTTGTTACTGGAAGCTGAAGGGTGGGGGAAGGGAAATAACATTCCCATCTTCTGTGTCTCATGGAGGGATGATCAAGTCCTCCGCTGTAGCATTAAACACAGCAATAGAAAGCAGAGACACAGTAAAGCATTTTCACTGCTGTTTTGAGCTGAGATATAAATGAGATTTATTTGCAACAGTCTGATAGAGAAAATTGAGTCCTGGGGAATTGATGTCCCAGAAAGCCTTTCAAGTCAGCCAGGAGTTACTATAGGACGTGAGTCCCACAGCAAAATATGAGTCAGAAGAGAAAAAAAAAATTGAGCTTTGACATTTTCTGCAGCAACTGTTAAAGATAAAGGAATTGACCAGTTTATACAATATAAATTATGGCCACAATTACAGTCTTCCCCGGATCCAGTCTCCCAGCAGTTGGCTATCTTGGGCCCTTAAATTGGTGCCATAATTCAGCTTTTTGCATTTTTTAAATGCTGTTCTTCTGCAGATGGCAAATAAACAAAACTCACACATGGTGCTCTCCTTTTCTCAAAAGGTTTAATCCTAATAATTTTAAATAATTGTGATGATTCTTCTAGCATTTCACATTTAACTTCTTGAATTTTCTAAAAATTACCATTGAAATTTGAATTTGATGATATAGAAATTCCCAACGGATATTTTAAAATGAGAGTGGAAATTACTCGGGCATTTTTCAGCAGCCAGAGTTTGTCACAGTTTTAATGTGTGTCTGATGTTGCTAGGCTATGTTTGAAGAGAGGATCTATGTGATTTTTTAATTTGTGTAATTCGCTTCCAGAACATTTTTCAAATCTATACATATTTGAAAACTATCAGAGGTCATAGGTAAAACTAAAAAAAAAAAAAAAAAAGTAGAGGTGCATAAATATATGAAGGCTTTGCTAAAATCACAATGACCCCTTCTCTGTAAGGTTAACTTTAGTTCTTTTTAATAAGCAAGGTCTCTGAAGCTTCAGGATACCAGGTGACAAACTAGTTCTACTGTATCCTCTATTGTACCCATGACAATGCTGTACAACATTCATGTAATACCCACATCCATTTTAGCTGCTAGGGAGAGTCTCTTTTTTCAAAATTTATAGCAATATGGACTTTCACCTGATTCGGGGATTTTTGTCCCTAATCTACAGCTATATCTATGAATAACAGTTGACCACTCCCAAAAGGGAAGACTTTCTGACACTTTGTTACCCGCTCTAGGCAGAAATGGGGGTCAGAGTAAACTGACACATTCAGTCATAACTCACTACCTCACTGGAGGCAACAGTGTATGCTTCTTTTTCATTCTTCTCAAAGAGAGTCAGTGTAAGAATTTTATAAGCATTTCTTTTTTTGTGAATATGTACAATTTATCTTTCTGGGAAAAGTGCATACAGCTTTTGTGTAACTTGCTTAACAGTCATAGTTTGTTAACTTCTTTTTTTCTCCTAAGAGAGGTAAAAAAAAAAAAAAGTATGATGGGTGACAGAGAGTCTTTCTTTGGCCCATAAGCAGTAATAGAATCAAGAGTTTCCCAAAACAATATCATTGACTAAAAAAATCACATCTGCATTGTATTTATATTTACCTTATTTTTTGACCCATTGCTCATGTGTGAATCAGACATAATTTCAGTTCTCTAAAAATTTGAAAATATTTTCATTGTTGTATTATAATTCATCTCTGAGTTCAAAGGATATGCATTGTTCTCTGCTTTCTTCCTTCCTACCTAAAACTTTTCTCTTTCTATAGTTGTGTCATATTAACTTTATTTAATAAGACAAAATATCTATCAAACTTGAAACTAAAAAATAAAATATAGATTCCATTCGGAAAAGGTACTTTAGATAGCAGTTATCTCTTTTCTGATTATTCAGACTGACTTAAAAATTTTTATATTTTAAAATAATTATGGACTCAGAAAGTTGCAAAATGAATAGAGTGCCCTGTACTCTTCACTATCTTCCGATGATGGAAGCTTATATAACTGTAGTACAATATCAAAACCAGCAAACTATTAACTGGATTGTAGACCTCATTCAGTATTCTGCCAGTTTTTTTGTGTGTTTATAGTTCTGACCTCGGATATACTATCTGTATAACCATCACTGCAATTAAGATACAGAATTATTCCATCATTACGAAGGAACTCACTCATTTTACTCCTTTATATTTGCAGCCTTCCTCCTTCCCTTGTTCCCTTGTTCCTAACCCCTGGCAATGACTAATTTGTTCTCCATCTCTATATTTTTGTCATTTCTGGGATGTTAGACAATAGAAATCACACAGTCTTGTAACATTTTGAGATTCACTTTTTTTTTTTACTAAGCATAATGTCCTAGATATTCATCTGGATTGTTACACTTTTCAATAGTTCACTTTTTTTATTGCTGAGTAGTATTTCATTGTGTGGATGTTCTAGGTTAAACCATTCACTCTTTGAAAGACATTTGGGTCTTTCCAAGTTTTTCTATTATGAGGAAAGTTGCCATAAACATTCATTACAGGTTTTTGTGTATGAACTGTATAAGCATTTCTTGTTCAAGTGTGTGTGCATGTGAACATAAGTTTTCATTTTCTTGGGATAAATGCCCAAGACTAAATGATTGCTTGGTTGTATAGGAAGTGCATGTTTGATTTAAAAACAGACTACTGAACAATTTTCCAGAGTGGCTTTATCATTTTGTATTTCCATCAGCAGTATAGAAGGGATCCAATTTTTCTGTATCTTTGCCAGCATCAAATTTTTTTAGAAAGGTAAATATCAAAAACATTGTAAGAAGTTGCACAAAGGCCACATACGTACTGAGGAAAGTCTGTGAAAAGAGGTACTTGGCTTGTATGTGAGCCTTAGACAAAATTTTCAGGAGAGCTGACAGCAGCATTTGTTTAATAATTTCCCCAGGCCTTATCAGCCTGCAGCCACATATCACTTAGCAATAGCTGCAAAATGAGAGAAGGCTCAAGGACAGCAGTTAAGCTCATGAGGCTCTTTTTCTCATATAACGAGACAACCAGAAATCAGAGGTTGCAGAGGCTCAAAGAACATGGCAGCTGCTGCTTCAAGAATCATGTCGACATTCATTTGGGAAAAAGATGGGAGAAAGGAAAGTATGTATACCAGGAAGGAAAGTGTTTTCCCAGGAATATCACTACAGTCTGTTTTTGTCACATTGCCCTGAACACTGTTCTAAGTCCCTTGTGGCTGAAATGCTGTAGGGGAGAAGGGCCTAGGAATGCTGGTTGGGTTGCATTCTGGGTTGTCTGCCACAGGAGACAGTCAACATTAATGGCCAAGGCCAGCATAAGGCTCCACCTAATGATGTATGGCCTTGTCTGTTGCACTGTCTCCCCATCCTCAAGTATTTCTGGGGTAACCATGGGGTGTCTCATTTGTGCTTATAAGCAAAATCCTGTCCCACTTAGCACTACCGCACTCTGGCAAGTCCCTGTGAGGTACGATGACGTCTACAGGGCCCTGCTTTAGGCCTCTGATGTGATTCTCTTTCTGTCACTACTGAGGAACTAGAACTCTCACAGCAGATGAGGCTGCATTTCTTGCCAAAGTGGGAAGAGAGCTCATCCTCCCTGCTCTGTGCACCCTTTGCCATGGACAGTGTGCCTTGTGTTTCATGAAACCCCTCTTGAACCCAGGTCCTCACTTGGGCCTGCCACCCTTTTCTCCATCAGTGTTGTCTGTGTGGCTGGGCAGATGACCAGACACTGGCTGTCTTTTCCACTGATATGTCTGTCTCATTCTTGACATTCTCACAAAAGTACATTCTAGCAATGCCTTTCAGAGGCAAAACATCTCAGGCAGATAGACAACTGTCAAGTGGACTCCTCCAGTTTCACCTGCCCAGACATGAATGTCAATTTAAGCCTGAAAGGGACCACCCACATAGACTGTCTTCCTGTTTGATCACCTGTGTTAATTTATCTGATCTAACTGGCTGGATCACTAGCTCTATCTAAGCTCACTGGTCAAAGTTTGTGTTTCTCTGGTAGTAGTGTTGGAGACAAAAGGGACTATTTTCCAACAGTAGTTGGGACTGGCATTAGTAATATGCAAATGCTAATTGCTATAACAAAGACTCCAACGTAACAGTGGTTTAAGCAAGACAAGTTTATTTTTCTCTCTGGTGTCAGAGCTGATCTGGTACTTCTACTGTATCAAACATCTCATTGTCTTATCTCGTTGCTCTGCCATCCTTACCAGGCAGCTTCAATCCCTGTATCCTGTATGGCTAGCTGTCGCCATCATGTTCAGTGAGAAGGGAGAAAAATTGAATCGAGGGAATAGTTCTTCCCTTTTGTGGGCATGTCTATAAAGTTACCCACATAATTTTCGCTTAAATTCTATTAACCCTTGTTTTATTGTCCCATTTAGCTGCAAGGGAGGTTGTGGGGGAATGTGGTCTTTATTCTAGACAGCCACAAGATTAGCTGGAGTTTCTATAGTTAGAACAGGGTTAAAGATATTGGGGAGCAAGTAGCAGAATCAGTATAATGCTCTCTAGATTTGGGGCCAGGAAGGAGTTCTATCATTTAGGGCAGTGTTTTTCAACCAATTTTGCCCCCCAGGAGACCTTTGGAATTTCTGGAGTTATCCTTGATTGTCTTAACTGGGAGCAGGGGCAGGTGCTCCTGGCATCTAGTGAGTAAATGCTGCTAAACATTCTATAATACACACACAAAAATCAGCCTAAAATGTCAGTAGTGCTGCCGTTAAAAAATCCTGCCTTGAGAATATATCTTTATAAAGCCTTAGCCTACCACATGTTAACAATCCCTCTTGGGTTTCATTTTGTGCTTTCCTAAGAAAATTTCTAAGAGCAGCATCCTCTTAGGTGAGATTTGAGTGGTATCAGTATGCTTCCAATAAATTAGAACTGGAACTTGCTATGGTCTGAATGTTTGCCGCTCCCCACCACCACCCAATTCATATATTAAATCCTAATTTCTTATATGATTGTATTGGGGGGGGGTGTTTTCGGAGGTGCTTAGGTCCTGAGGGTGGAGCCCTTGGGAATAGAATTATGCTCTTATAAAAGAGACCCCGCAGAGTTCCCTTGCTCCTTCCACCATGTAAGAACACAGAGGAAAGTCTCTGGCTATGAACCTGGAAGAGGGTCCTCACCCAACGTTTCTGACACTTTGATTTTGAACTTGTAGCCTCGATAATCGTGAGAAATAATTTATAGATGCCCAGTCTGGTATCTTGTTAAAGCGGCCTAAACAGACAGAAAAAACTGTAAGACAGTTTGCCATAGGTCATTTCAACCAAGGAATGAAACTTCATGTAGTGTTGTGTGGTAGCCATTACCAGCCCAGCTTTGGGCTAAAAGAAAGATTTTCTTCTTTGGGTTTTCCCAAGTATTTAATAATATAGAATACACCACTAATCCAGAGGAAAGAAGGAAATCTATTTAATTAAAGACAAGTGTAATTTTGTATAATTAATCGTAATCTTCTTAAGGGAAATAAAAACAATTTGTTTTTAGTAAGAGGAAACCTATAATTATTCATGAGAAGAAAACCCACTCATTAATATATCCTGTTTACTTTGAATGTGGTGACATACATTGCAGGTTTTGCTGTTAGTCTTTGGCATGAAAAACTATTAAATCTTGTCATTTCTGGTTTTTATAATCTGCTTTGATGACAGATTAAAAATGCAGCTTGGCATTTCAGGACATAAATCTCAAATAATCAACCTGAGAGAACAGCACTAACCCTCCAGAGACGTCTCTAACATGAGACAATGACATTTCTTAATAAACCCGGGGTTAGTGATGTGACTTGTCACCGGTTCAGCCAGAAACAGCAGGAAAATGTCACAGTTGCTACAGTGACCACTCAGACGTTGTGTTCTATAAATCTGGAAAATCAGTTTCTGGAAATTCTCCCCTGGGATGAAGATACACTGTGTGTCAGCCACGCATCACAGAAACCTTTTATGATTTCGGGTTGCTATTTAGGTATCATACATTTTTCTTGTGGACAGAAACAAGCATAGTGTTCCTCATTTCCTATTTCCCTGGTTCTGTGAGGCCTTCTAGGTTCTTCATGAAACTTTATAATCACTTCTCTTAAAACATCTAGTTCACAGTGAATCCCATACTACTTTTGGATTTTTGTTCTATTTCTATTTTGCTTTTCAAATCTTTATTTTTGTCTTTTCGATTATATGGTAAATATATTGAGGAAATTTTTCAATTTTTATATATTTTTTCCCATGACATCTAATATATTTCCTTACATATATAATATATCTTTGTTGATGTTTGTGTTTTAGCTTTGCTTAATACCGTGGTTATTAAGTATGCTCTTAGAGTTATAATTACACTATGACAATTATGAGACTATGCAATTAAGTTGTTTTTAATTATGGACTACAAAAGAATGTGGAATATAACAGAATAGAAAATAAAAGACCCGAATTTTATGTAAAGATGAGATATTTTAAATAGGGAACTAAGTGCACATATATACATTAATATTTTATTTTGTTGTATCTTCTGGTATCTGGTAAAGACCATTTAAAGTAAATGCAGCTGAAATGTTAAGCTTCTGTGGCAACAAAGGAAAACTTTTACTATCCCCGTGCTTTTGTGAGGGGAAAGGAGCATAGCCTCTGGTATCCAAGATGAAGTCGAAGACGCTTCACCACTTATTAGCTGTGTGTCTGTGGGAAAGTTACATTAACCTCCTTGAGCATCAACGAGCCTCCTTGAGCATAAACTGGGGATTATGTTATCTTCCTTTCAAGGCAGTTGTGAGTATAAAGTTAAAGGAGTTTACATTTAAAGCACCTAGCACCCTACCTGGCAGTGTCAGAGTTCTTTGGTTATAAGCAACAGAAACCAACGCTGCCAAACTTAGGAGAGAATAGCACATCTATTAGAGTGATATTGGATACCTCACAGTATCAAAGAAGAGGTTTCAGAAGTGGGAGATTCTGGGCATCTCAGCTGCAGGAACTTCTCACTATTTTCTATGCACAACCATTTCCATGGATGAATGGATTCATCTCCAGCCACACTTGGTTCTTCTCAAGATTTAAATTCCCAGGAGATAGATGCTATTGTTCTAGAGTAGGTCACTTGATTTTACACAGGCTGAGTGATTAGGTTAAATCATTGGCTTCCTCACCAGAACCATGAGGAAAGTGAGAATGACATTCTCCTTAGGAAATGAGAAATATTGTTATCAAAAGAAGAGAAGTAATGCTGGACAGACAAGACACAAATATCTGCTACACCAGCACATAGTAAGTGCTCAGTAAAAGTTAATTTCCTTTTGGTCATCCTTTTTAACTGTTTGTTTTACACCTTACTATAAAACTTGCATTGTGTGTGTGTGTGTGTGTGTGTGTGTGTGTGTTTAAAATTACAATTTCTGAGCAATTTTTATCAGTTGGTAAGCTAAGGCTCTTATCTCCCCTCTCCCCTTCCCATGATGGCCTTCTATCTTGTCCTTGACACTCCCCATCATTCAGCAGAGACTCTGGTATCTGGCTCATTGGTCTCACTTTCCACTCTAAACCCTGCCATCAGCTTGGCTGACTTCAGTATCCTTATGGTCACTCCACCTCTCCAACACTAGCCTCTCACTCCTTTAACTCTTCATTGCCAATGGCCTTTTTCTCCAGCTATACCTAAGCCATTTGTTTACACATTTATCTAGAAAATCACCAATGTATACATCATTTCTTTGATTACAACTAACTTCCTAGCCTTCTAGCTTGCTTTCTCAACTACTCTCACTATCGCATTTTGCTTCATATTATCTCTTCCTGCTTTATCTGATTTATGCAGCTTGGAATCCATGGTCTCTCATTTCAGTCACTTTCTTGCCCATCATTAAATTTCCTGAGTTGTCCATTTTTCACAGTCACCTAGAAAAATCAACATCTCTGAGTAAACTCAATAACACCTGGACTGTAGAGTTCTTTTGAGATAGTGATAGTTATTAGCCTAAAATAAAACCTCAGTATTCTCTGGCAATCCCACGTGTCTCTCTGGTCTGCTCATATCCCAACTCTGTATACTGACATATTGCATTAAAATACATTTTTGAAAATCCATGTCCTGTTGCTTCTGCTCTTAAATATCTCTTAAATCCATTGACTTTTCTCCATCCTCACTAAGGTCACCCCAGCCTAATCTATCATAATCTTAGGATTACTACAGTAGTCTTTGGTATCCAAACATTATTCTTTATTTCCTCCCAATGTGTTTTCTCTAAGTGTATCCAAGGTTAAAAACTCTTCTATGGCCATGTCCTTAAGATAAACATTAAAATCTGCATTGTAGCCTATGAGGCCAAGCATAAGCTGGCCTATGCTGATTCTCTTTCTTTCT